>CAKNWT010224754.1:2302-13517 GCA_932066315.1 Andricus coriarius
ATCTCCGGTAAACAAATGGTTGTATACCATACCGAATTGACCGTCCGACGTTGCTCCAACGGCATAGTTCCTACGTGGCCGGTTTTTCCAAAAAAACAGGCAACCATTTGCTTCGAAGTGCTTCGTGCGCGAACAACTTTTGTCGGATTTGGCTCATCTTGGAAGATCCACACAGTCGACTGCTGCTTAGTTTCAGGCTCATAAGCATGAATCCATGTTTCGTCACCTGTTACGATGTCATAGACATGCTTTGAATCACCGCGATCGAATTTTTTCAGCATTTGTTTTGACCAATCCACATGAGCCTTTTTTTGAGCGATTGTTAAGTTATGTGGGATCCAACGGCAACAAATTTTTTTGACAGCCAAATGTTGACGTAAAATTGCTTGCACGCTGGTCCCATTAATGCCCAAGGATGCCTGAATCTCACGATAAGTCACATGACGATCTTGCATTATTAGTTCACGCACAGCGTCAATTTTTTCTGGGATAACGACTGATTTTGGGCGACCTTCACAACTTTCCTCACTGAGCGAACTGCGGCCACGATTAAATTCGTTGTACCAGCGTATTACAGTGGCCAAGGATGGAGCTTCATCGCCAAAAGTCGATGTGAGTTGATCGATGCACTCTTGTCTTGATAATCCACGTCGAAAATCGTAAAAATCATCGCACGAAAATGTTCACGATTCAATTCCATTTTTTCGCTGAGACAATATTTTCAAGTCACTGAAAACAATACAGGTTATGCTCAAGTGACAAAACGTTCTGAAGAAGGTTATGGTTAAAAAGGTCAAAGTTTCAATTGGAATCGTCAGATGGCGCCAGTAAACACAAGTATTGCCAATGCTCAAAATATAAAAGGCAACCCTCGTATGAATTTTGAAAACGAATAAAGAAACTACCTTTATATATATTCAAAAACGGAAAGAATAGATTTCCCGCAAATGTACCATTAGCCGATCCACAATTTTATATACCTGCACCTGTTGATTTATTAATAGGAGCAATCCCCACTTTGTCCATGTTTTGCATAGGATAAATCGATATTTCTACTTGTGGAGAAGATTTTTGCGTTCAAAAAATACGTTTGGATTAGATAATTGGAGGAACTCCGGGTAATTCGAAACTACATAAAAATCAAGTTGATTGTCACATAACTGAGTCACAAGATAGTGTTAACCGATTTTGGGAAACTGAAGAAGGGCAATCTCAAACCCACCTCTCAGCTGCAGAACTTGAATGCGATAGGCACTTTCAGCAATATATTACGCGCAATGAATCAGGTCGTTAGATCGTAGTTCTTCCGTTTAAAAACAATAAACAAGCATCAAGTGAATCGCAGTCTAAGGCATTAAAATATTTAAAATCATTATTTTACAAATTCACAAAAAATCCTGATTTAGAAGTAAAATACAGAAAGGTATTAGATGAATATGTAACATTAAATCACATGACCGAAATCACCGACGGCATTGATGGGGACGGTTTTTATTTACCCCATCACGCAGTAATCAAAGAAAACAGCTTATCTACTAAGCTGCGCGTAGTTTTCAACGGATCTACCAAACAAATACCGGTCTGTCACTTAATGACAAGCGTATGGTGGGTCCTACTATTCAAAGCGATATAGTCTCTCTAATCCTCAAATTCCGCTTTCATAATTATGTTATTACAGCTGATATAGAGAAGATGTATCGACAAATTCTCGTACGACCAGAAGATCGAAAGTATCAACGTATTCTTTGAGGGGACGCAAATAATCAAAAACAACTTACGAATTAAATACGGTCACGTTTGGCCTAGCTTCCGCCCCTTTCTTAGCTATACGTTGTTTACAACAACTCGCTGAAGATTAGGGACATAGATTCCTCACGGCGTCGTGCGTATTAACCAAGGACATGTACGTAGACAATTTACTCTCCGGCGCTGACTCGATTGAACCAGCAATAGAAATTAGGGATGCAATAACTGAATTATTAAAACTCGGAGGTTTCATACTTCGACAGTGGGGATCAAATGATTCACGGATTTTACGCGGCTTAGACGAAGAAAATATAATCCCCAATTATCAATTAGATGCTTGTCGAGAGACGAGCAAGAATCCGTGAAAATCTTAGGCCAAAATCTTTGATCCTTTAGGTCTATTAGGACCAATAATTTTATACGCGAAACGAATCATGCGAAGACTTTGGCAATCAAAATTAGACTGGGATGAATCAGTCCCTAACAGTGCATTTACCGCTTGGATGGAATTCTTTGACCAATTTCCACTTATTAATAACGTGTCATTTGAAAGAATATACTAATTAATGATGCAATTAGTGTTCAATTACACGGTTTATGTGATGCAAGTGAGAGTGGCTACGGAGCATGTATTTATTGAAGATTAATGGATTCTACCGGAAGCATAAGTTCAGAGTTATTTTATGCGACATCGCGAGTAGCACCATTGAAAATTGTTTCGTTGTCACGACTTGAGTTGTGCGGGGCTCAACTTCTTGCTAAGGTCATCACGAAAACAACTGCTATCACGGGAATTTCTTTCGAGAAAGTAGTATTGTGGTCAGATTCCACTATAACATTACATTGGATTCACATTTCGCCACATTTACTAAAAAAATTTGAAGCAAATCGTGTCGCTGATATTCAAAATCAATCCAATCCAAGTCAATGGCGTCACATTCGATCGGGAGATAATCCAGCCGATGTATTATCACGAGGTCAGCTTCCAAACGAATTTGTGAAAAACGCACAATGGTTTAATGGACCAGAGTGGCTTTGTCAAAATGAAACGAACTAGCCGAATATTGAGCTGAACATTTTAAGCGAAGTGCCAGGAATGAAAAAAGTTTCATGTCTTGTTACTGACGCTACAAATTGCGATCTTTTACTTAAGTACTCTTCTTACAGCAAACTGAAACAAGTGATCGCATATTGTATGCGCTTGAAATTTCAAAAACAACATCAGGGTCCTGTAAAGGTTGAAGAATTGAAGAATGCAGAAAAAACCATTAATAAATCAATTCAAAATATCGAGTTCGCTGCGGAAATTTCAAATTTAAAAAAGGGAAAGGAAATTGATCATCAAAGTAAATTAATCTCACTTTCTCCTTTTCTTGATAATGATGAAATTCTTCGCGTGGGAGGAAGATTAGATAAATCCGATCTTTCATACTCACAAAAACATCCAGGTCTTCTTCCTCGATCCCATTATGTAACAAGCTTAATTATCGACTGTTATCACAAACAAAACCATCATTCTGATATTCAGACTACACTCTATGCGTTGCGACTTAATTTCTGGTTACCTGATAGACGGAATCAAATGCGAAAAATTATTCGATAATGTGTAAGATGCTTTCGCGTAAATCCACCGGTACCGGAATATACAATGGGGAATTTACCAAGTGTTATTGAGTGTATAACTTTGGACTACTGTCATTGTGCGTCTGTTTCATTATATGTCATTCATTTGAAGCGTAAACAACAATAATTTTTTTCACTCAAATATGTCGAACTTTGTGCCTGAAAAAGTGTTTTTGCGGGGATTTCTCCTTCATTCCTTTAATATGACGAAAACTGCTGCCACAAGTCATCGTATTTTGGTGGAACGGACGTATTTTGGTGGAGCGAACGTGCCAAAAGTGGTTTGCACGATTTAAAAGTGATGATTTTGGCTTGAAAGACGAAGAACGTCTTGGGTAGCCAAAAAAATTTGAAAATGAAGAACTGGGGGAATTACTCGATGAAGATTGTTGCCAAACACAAGAAGAGCTTGCAGAATCTTTGGGAGTCACTCAAGCAGCCATTTCAAAACGCTTCAGATGGGCAATACTTTGAATAATACTATTGTACATGTTTTTCTTAAATAAACGTTCAAATTTTGAAGAAAAAACCGCACGAATTAAGTTGTAGACCCAATGGATCAACTCCAGCTCGACCATTCTCCAATGTAGGTGTCGACTACTGCGGACCTTTTTACGTTAAAGAGAAAAAATTTTGAAACCGTACGCGTGTGAAGGTCTATGTAGCCGTTTTTCGTTTCCTCGTCGTTAAAGCCGTTCATCTTGAAGTCGTTAGTGATATGGCGAGTGACGGTTTTATTGCAGCATTTAAGCGATTCATTGCCCGAAGAGGTAAACCTTCAAATATCTACTCCGACAATGGGAAATATTGTATGGGAGCACACAATGAGCTTCGAGAACTTTATGTCCTTTTGAATTCGGAAGCTCATCAGCAAAGATGTCAAAATTTTTTAACGAATCAAGCCATAACGTGGCACTTTATTCCTCCTCTTTCTCCTCACTTTGGGGGTATCTGGGAATCAGCAGTTAAATGTTTTAAGCATCATTTTAAAAGAGTAGTTTCCGATCAATTGTTTACTTTTGAAGAATTTAATACGTTCATCATAGAAGTTGAAGGAATCCTAAATTCACGCCCCCTTACTCCCATGTCCACCGACCCTAATGACCACACCGTCCTGACACCTGGTCATTTCTTAATTGGTGATGCATTGACGAGCTTACCTGAGGCAAACTTTACTGGAACGTTAAACAACAGGCTGTCTAGCTGGCAATATATCCAGAAAATTCGTCAACATTTCTGGAACAGGTGGTCTAAGGAATATTCAAATGAATTGAATATTCGCTAAAAATGGAAGACAGGTCAACATGGGATCCAGGAGAGAACGATTGTCCTTCTAAAAGAAGAAAATTTACCTCCAACACAATGGTTACTGGGACGTGTAATCAAAACACATCCTGAAAACGACGAAGATATTAGAACAGTCACTGCCAAGACTGCAAACAACGAACTAAAGCGAAATGTAAAAAAATTATCTCCATTACCTGTAATCGATAATGAAAAGGGTGAAACATCTTAATTTTACTGAATGTCGATCACTATTCTCTCAACTGGGGGAGTATGTCCCGTCGTTTATAAACTTAGTGGTGTTTGATTTTATATTTCAGCATACTTTCTGTTTCCAAATTTAATTTGCAATGTTTCGAAAACTAAAATGCCATTTGAAGAACATCTGCCCGATCAGACAAAATATCGCAGACAAAATATCGTCTCTTATTTTTTCAATACATCACAAATAAAAATAATATCAGCAATTGATATTATTTAGGAAAATATTTGACCCTTGTTCCTTTTATTTGTCACCTATTTTTCACTCCTATACGGATGAATTGTTTGATGTAATATTTTAACCACATAATTTCAATGGCATAATACACAAGCTACTAGTGCTCTTTTTTGAAAATTGGTCTTGTTTTTTTTTTGTTTTTTGTTTTTTTTTTAATTAATCGAAAACGTGCTTCATTTTTGCGTCTGGAAACGAGCAATCCGCCACCGGGAAAGAATCCACGATGAAGCGAAAACAGACGCACCCAATTTAAAGAGCGGTACAGCAGGAGCTTGGACCGTGAAATTTTTCGACTATACTAGAAAGCACGGGGTATACTGCCTGTCAGTCATAACTCACCCGACCTTCCTGTTGTTAGAGCGTCACACAATTCGAGCCGGTTGAACGAAATTAATAATTATTAAAATATTAAGAATTTGAATTTTAAGATGCTGCATTAGGTTCAATACATAATGACGAGACGATTAAAAAAAGATTTTAAAAATACGGTTAACCAGTTCAATTTCTGTTGGGAGTTTTGACAATTTTGCATTCGTTTTAAGATTACCTTCAATATTGAAAATATTTACCGATTTTCCTAATCCTTTCTTTTCATTTTTTTTTCAAATTATATAATTTTCTAATTTTATAAGCTAATAAAAATTTCATCGATCCATGTTTTGCGTCATTTTATTGATTGTAACAGTATTCATTGTCGGTGGGTTTTGTCGTTATCGAAAGACAAAAGCAGATTCGAGATGATCTGATAATAACACATCGGATTAATTAATTAATGTATGTTTTCGTAATTTTTTATTATTCTCTACTAGTAAAAACTCTGAATATAACCAATTCGTCATCATTTTTTAACAATTAGGAAAAATTCATAAATAATTATTTCTTTAAGTGCTATCCCTAATAGCGCGGGATGTTCCGCGGGCACCTTCGGAACGTTCCAGCGGAACGTTCCCAGAGCGTGTAAAATGTCCGCTGCTTGGGAACGTTCTACTGGAACGTTGCAAACATAAATTACCCTTATTCTTATTATTATCAATAAATATCGCGTAAACAGTCAGTGATAGGTCAAAGTCGATTTCAGTTTATGATATGGATATAATATTATAGATCTCTCACGGTTTACGAGATGATTGTTGTTAAAAATAACAATAATGGAAGATTCCCCGCAGATCCCACTGGAACTTCCCAAGCGGCGAACATTTGATACGTTCCGGGAACGTTCCTGGAACGTTCCGTGCTATTAGGGATGATTGCTTTATTTATCATTCAATAATGGGTACACTCACTAATATCAGAGAATTTTCCGCTTAATTTAAATATTGTGTTTTCAAATATAATATATTTAAAGAGAAAAGGGAAGTTTTTTGAGAATAGGGGAAAAAATGGGAATTTGAAAAAAGGGGGAAACTAAGAAAAAGAGGGAAAGACTGTGCACCCTGATATAATAATTATTTTATTATTTATAAATTAATAAACTATTTCACTGATTAATTAAATAATCAATTAATTCATCAATTCCATGTGTAATTATCTGATCCTTGCATCTGCTTTTGTCTTTTGATGAAGACGAAACTAGATAACTCGATAATGAACAAACAAATGAATGTAGCAATTGATGATTAAATAATTAATTATTATTATTTAGTTATGTAATCATTGATTTGAGTAATTTTGATCGGCAGCATAAAGCCATAAATTTCCAGCCTAAGATATTTATTCAAATCGGTTTACTGTAACTCCTAATTGGTTGCAGGAATTTACGCAACCAATGAAAAGAAATCCGGAACCATGTGAACCAGAAAATACGTGTTTGGGAAAATCCGGGAAAATAAGAAGACCGTTCGAGATTATGCATTTTCGACATCGGAAGAAAACGGAAGACGAACGTATTTTACTAAAGAAGTATATCTAGGGTATTGGAAAAAACAATGTAAAATCTTTGCGAAATATTTAAAATGTTTGTGCGCTCTGAAATCTATCTCAAATTTCTGTGAAATAACTGAAATCTTTGTAAAATATTTTAAATCTATCCGAAACCCTTCGGAAATTATTGAAATCTTTCAAAATCTTGGCGAAATATTTGAACTGTTTGTGAAGTACTTGGTAATATTTGTGAAATTAATGAAATCATTGAAGTCTTTGTGAAATCTTTTAAAACTCTTCGAAAACTTCGCTAAATATTTGAAAACTTTAGGAAATAATTTAAATCTTTGTGAAATCTTTTGAAAATCTTTGTACACTCTTTGAAATCTCTCTGAAATTTTCGTAAAATACTTGAAATCTTTGTGACATCCTTTGACTCTATTCAAAATCTTTGCGAAATATTTCTTGAAATCTATCTGAAAACTCTGCGAAATATTTGAAATGTTTGTGAAATCTTGGGGAATTCCTATTTATTATATTTCTTTGTGAAATCAGTTGAATCTATCCTTTGAAAAATTACTGAAATCTGCGTGAAATCCTTGGGAATTTATTCAAATCTTTGTGAAATCTTTCCGCAATGTTTGCGAAATATTTGAAATATTTTTAAAATATTGGGTAATATTTGAAAAATTTGTGAAGTCTTGGGAAAATCATTGAAATCTTTGTACAATTTTGTAAATCTATACGCAGAAAAAAGAAAGTTATATTTTACTGAAAAACAAGTTAAATCTACTCATCTTCTAAGTACGTATATGGACAACACGGCAGTTCAGTAAATGTTACAATCATAGGCAACTGAATATGACTATCATTTCTGGTTACCAGTGCCAATTCTCAAGTGATACTGACCGGCACTGTTCCTCGATGCTGCAATTACGAATTATCATGTGACTTTGACAGATAATATAAACAGATCTAACTTCTGGACTATAGTTTATACGGCACTATAAATTGTAAAAAAATATTGCTAATAAATAATAAATTAACACACGGTTAATGCATAGATATAGGTTCGTATATACTTATAATTAATCGGTATTTGTAAGTCACATCGCTTATAATATAATTAAAATTTCGCACGCAACGGGGGGGATTCGAACGCATAAACCTAACCACGCAAGTCGACTATCTTAACCACTACGCTGTTATACGAGTTGTGATTTGTAAAATAATCCCGGAATGCATTTGTAACTGAGGTGGCGACCTCGGTAACGACTTCTGAATACGCGTCCATGCCATCGCGCGCACAAGAAAAAAGCTCTCGCATTTACCTCATATCCATACATGTCAGCCAAAACAGTCGCGGAATACAAACACGTTTTGCTCCAATAAATTCTCAACTGTACGCGATCTGTGAATGAGAGGTGCCATCCAAAATGGTGTTATTTATTACGAAACCCCTTCATTGCTAAGTGGGAATACGGAGTAATGTGACGACTGTCACAGAAATGTCAAAAATAAATGTTTTTTAGGTGATGCTATGAGGTAATGCAATCCATCCATTGCTGATGGCGTCATTAATTCATCCGGTGGTTCGCGCGCATCGGATCGGTAGCATATACCGATCCTTCTGTAATGTTCACTGCACCATTATTGTAATCTCGGTTCAGTTAATTTTACATATCTTACAGCATTTGAAGCTAGGGAATAGAGGTTTGATTTAGTAAAGTATTACCGTTAAATTCACCTTAACTTCACTGTGACATTTACGAAATGCTAAGTGATTTTGATATTTTCACACCCTCATTAAGAGCAGTTTTTATTCTTACGGTTACAAGAAACACTTTACATTTCTTGATAAGCAAATATAACATTTATTTTTTCTTGCGTGTATCTTAAATCTGTGATAAGTATTTGAAATTTTTCCAAAATATTTCAAATTTTTGGGAAATAATTGAAACCTTGGTCCGATTTCTTTTCGAAAGCTTTCGAAAATCACTGAAATCTTCTAAATCGATCGTAAGTCTTTGCGAAATCTTTGGGCAATTATCGAAATCTTTGTGCAATTTTTTTAAATGTACCTGAAATCTTTACGACAATTTAAAAATATTTGTGAAATTGGCGAATTACTTAATATTACTCAATTTTATAATAACTTGTTGATTAATCATCGATTAGATAATTAACTGATCCGATGTGTAATTATCTTGTTTATCTGAATTTGATTTTGTCTTTCTATGAACAGAAAACAAGATAACCCGTTGGTAATAAATACACGCACGAACGCAGTAATTGTCAATTAAGTAATTAATTATCATTATTTATTTATATAAAAATCAATGCATTAAGCACAGAATACTAAATGAATTAATGAAATAATTCTTTAGTTACTTTATATTACTAAAGTGTATACTAATTCATTGATTAATCATCAATTAAGTAATGAATTAACTAATCCGAGGTGCAACACGCCGACGTCAGGGCGGCGTGATAGTTTAATTTAGTTTTTCTTTAACTATGAAGCCATCAATTTCCAGCCTAAGATATTTATTTAAATCGGTTTACTTTAGCTCCTAATTTATCGCAGGAATTTCCGCAACCAATCCTATGTGTCATTATCTGACTTCCTTGAATCTGCTTTTGTCTTTGGATAAATCCAAACTAAACCCCCCCCCCACTACAATGAATACACACATGAATGCAGAAATTGTGAATTAATTAATAAATTAATTATTAGCGGTTATTCACATAATAATTAACTTATTAATCATCGATCCATTACTTAATCAAGTAAGTGTTCGGTTAATCCATTGATTAATCACTTATCATTACTCGATTGTATAATAATGAATGGATTAATCATCAGTTGAGTAATTAATTAATTATTCCGATGTGTAATTATCAGATCTCCTCGAATCTGGTTTTGTCTTTCGATAAAGACAAAACCCGCCGACAATGAATACTGTTACAATCTCTAAAGTTACGCAAAACATGGATCGATGACATTTTTATTAGCTGATAAAATTTGAAAATAATATAATTTGAAAAAAAATTTAAAAAAGGATGAGGAAAATCGTTCAATATTCTCAATGTCGAAGGCAATCATAAAACGAATGAAAAATTACCAAAACTCCCAACAGAAATTGAACGGGTTAACCGTTTTTTTTTCTTTATATTTTTTTAATCGTCTCGTCATTATGTAATAAACCTCAAGCAGCAAATTAAAATTTAATTTCTTAATATTTTAATAATTATAAACTTCGTTCGAAATAGCTTGAATTGTGTAACGCTCTAACAATAGGAAGGTCGGGTAAGTTATGACTGGCAGGCAGTATACTCCTTGAGTTCCAATATCGTCAACAAATTTCACGGTCCAAGCTCCTGCTGTGTCGCTCTTCAAATTGGGAGCGCCTGTTTTCGGTTCATCATGGATACTTTCCCCGTGGCGGATTGCTCGTTTTTTCAAAAAAGAGCACTGATAGCTTGTGTATTATGCGATTGAGATTATATGGTTAAAATATTACATCAAACAGTTCATCCGTGTAGGAGGAAACATGTTATTTGTAATACATGGGCTAAAATTCAAGCCTGACGAAACGCATTAAGGCGCTTCGTCAGACCTGAATTTTTTCCCATGTATTACATACTGCGTATATTGGATATTCAAATTCGTCGATCTAACGCCGATGCTTGGCCCAGTGATGGCACATTACTGGACCAAGTATCACTTTTATCACGGCAAAGCATGTTTTATGAGGAAAAGCCAGAGATCGGCCCAGACTCGGCGCATTGCTGTTCCAAACTTCGTCTTTACTCTGGCTAAACATGTTTCATTAGGAAAAGCCGGATTCTGGCCCAGCAAAGGCGCATCACTGAGCCCAGTGTTACTTTTACTGCGGGTCGAAATTTCGACACTCCGCCGAAGATCACCACCTACGTAGTACTGGCCCAGTACTGTTCACCAGTACAGATAATCGGCTATTCGCCCAATACTGGCTAACGGCTCGCTCCACGATCGGCACAGTACTATGCCAAGAGTATAAATATTTAAATATTTTGAAAAATACGTGTAAAAATATGTTTCATGTGTTCTGAATTGTCTGAAAACTATAAATACAACTGTCGCGAATACGAATTTTTTTTCTGTTTTTTTTTCTTTTAAGAAAAAAATGCTAAGTTCCATCTTTATGTAAAATTGTAAAT
>CAKNWT010224760.1:3091-23416 GCA_932066315.1 Andricus coriarius
CACAACGTAGACTAGAGGAACAGAATTTCTCTTCTACACGTTTATCTTAATTCAGTCTGCGAATTTTATAAGTCTATGTGAAATATAGATTTATAAAAACCTTTTTTAATTCACAACTTGAAGAAATATAAACATCTTGAACTTCTAAAGGAACTTATATGTATTTAAGAATCTAAGCGAAGTACGGTAAAGTTATTTTGGTCCACAATGTTGGGAAATAGAAATATCTTTTAAAAATGTTTAGTGATTTGACGTTTTGCGTTTTACGCCAAGTTTGACGCTTCCATGGGACACCACCCTGGTATTATATTATACTGAAACATGCACTAGGCGCATGCGCGTTCGTATGCGAAGAGAAATTTTCCGCGTAATTCAAATATTGTATTTTTAATGAAAAAAGGGGAATATTTTCGAGAATACAAAAAAAAAGGAATTCATAAAGAAAAGGGAAACGCAGAAAAAAGGGAAAGACTGTGCAAACTGGTTTCACAATTGTAAGTGTCCTCATACTCCTGGACGGAACTGTATTTTATGTTGGGAGAAAAAGTATAAAACTTGCGTTTATGGTACTCGCAAACTTCAGATCCGTTTTTCTTGAAAAGCGGTTTTACCAAATTCCAACTTCAAAAATAACCCGCGACTCTTTTTTGAACCTAAAGAGTTCCTTCTGGGTTAAAAATGCAGGAAATTAATCCGACTATACGCCGCTTAGGGTGACCCTTATTTTTGACTTTTCACATTTATTTGCTCTCAATCCCCGTTCTTGTTCGAATGTCAAAAAAAATCTCCAAATTCGAGCGAAATCGGGCAATATTTAGGGGTCGCGCGAAGACCACGAAGTTTCCCATTGATTTAACATGGGAAAAAGCCAGCTTTTTGTCAATCTAAAACTTAAAGGCGATGATATGTTACAAAGAATTCCTTATTTCAGTATATTGTTCAGAAGTCGTCAGGGAATAAGAATCGATCACAAATTTGGAGGGTGAATGACTTTAAGCCACTGTTATGGGTCACCAAAGAAAACTACATAAGTGACAAATTTGAATTTTTCTTAATATTGCAGTTCATTAACGCTTTTTGAAAGCTTTTTGTCATAAATAATCATTAATTGGTCATTCAAGAATACCCAGTCGAAATGAACGTATTTTCTAGACGTTATGACGTATTATTGAAATAATTGTAAAATTATTTAAACAAATTCTTTTATTGTTATTATTGATTACAGTACTCATAACGACTAGAAAATATGTTCATTTCGCGACTTACCCGAAAAAAATAAATGTTGAAACAATTGAAAATTAGTTAGAAATGACAGGGTAATCTTACGTTACCGATTAAATTATGAGGAAAAACTTTCAAAAATCGTTAATGAACCGCAATATTAAGTAAAATTCAAGTTTACCACTTATGGGGTTTTCTTTTGGGACCCATACGAGAGTATTAAAGTCATTCACCCTCAAAATTTATGATTGATTCTTATTTTCTAATGAATTCTGAACAATATACAGAAATACTGAATTATTTATAACATATTATCGCCCTTAAATATTAGATTTACAAAAAGCTGACTTTTTCCCATGTTAAATCAATGGGAAACTTAGTCTTTGCACGACCCCTAAATATTGAACCATTTCGCTCGAATCTCGAGATTTTTTTGGGGCATTCGAACAAAACTGAGGGGTGAGAGTAGAGAAATTATAAAAAAATATGTCACCAAGTATAAATAGGAACCACCCTAATGCCGCTATATCCATACCGAAGGAGAAGTTTGAAAATTAATGATCTACAAGTAAGCAGAAAATATGAGAGGCAATTCCAGTTTTGAAGACATACAATTTATTTTTTCCCTTATGCAATAAGCATGCTTTGTATCCAAAAATATATAGGTCAAAATATTGTTTCCGTAATACTCACCCAATATATCTGTTTCAATTTTATCGCCCACCATGATGCAGCTTTCAGGACGAACTCGCAGATGCTGACAAGCCTCATGAAATATTCGAGCCTGTGGTTTCTCCCAAGGTAAATCACCCGATACCAGTATTAAATCGAAATATTGTTCCAGAGACAGCTTTCGAATTTTCTCCCATTGAGCGTTGGACGGTCCATTGGTAATCAAACCTAGACAATACTTCTTCCTTATTTGATGCAGCATTGAGACAGTATTTTCTGACATCTTCAGGTAGTGATACCTAAGGTGTAGCCATTTTTCGTACACAAGATTAGCCAAATATGAGTATTTTTCTCCTAAAGCCTTGTTCCACAAACTTTTCCGCCAAACGTCAAGAGTGCAGCTAGCATTTTCGGGACACTTCCTGAATTGTTTAAGATACACTGTCGTGATTTGTGTCGCTTGATCCTGTGGGATTTCGTATTGCTGAGTCAATTCGTCTGCAAGCTGTTGGTCATCGAAGAGAAAACCGTTAAAAGGAAGGTTCTTTATAGCCAGAAAAGCAATTAAAAAAAATGAATGTCATTTAATTCAGTACCAGATGGGTGAGAGGATATATATGAAGACAATAAAAATAGAAGGATTCCATACTGAATATTGAGTTCGACATCGACAGCAGCGCTTGCTGTCTTGCGAATCTCTCATGTCAGTTAAGATGTTCTAAATATATGCAAATGTTGCAGCGATAATAACAAGGAAGCGATTATGATCGAAGGAGAAACGGAAAAGAATTTTTTCATCGTGAAATATTGAATGCAATCATTTACACTGATATTTCTATATATGGAGAGTGTTTACAGATATATATATATATATATATATATATATACATACTAAATTGGCAAAAATAATCGCAGGGTCCCCCTGAGAGCGACTGCCATCCAGGAAAATGGCAATTGCATCTGCAACATTTTTTGGTGGTGTCATTGATGTTCCCACGAGCGGCCAGGGAAAGGGTTCGTCCTTCCTTGTAGAGCCCCGCATACAAGGATAAGGCTGCATACTCTGAGAGGTCGCCCGGTACATCAGAGTCACCATTTAAGACACCTCGCTCAGGTGCCATTCAGCTTTCAGACCGGTTTTACGCCTCCGTTTGCGGGTTGTTCCTTGGAGAGCATTCCTGGACAATTGTCCGCGACTGCTTATTAATTACTGTACCCATATTCAGCAGAAGCCCTTGGTCCAGGGACCCTCTATCAGCAACCTGAGGACGTATCCGGTGGCTTTTGTCACAGGCTCTTCAGTTCGATTCCAAAGGAACCGTAAAGTTTTCGGTTAGAAAATCGATCGGAGTTCATAAAATCGTCAACTGACCAAGGAAACGTAAACTTTTCCTGGGCACCTTTGTTACTGTGAGTGGATTATAGAGAAGTGGGCGAGGTACTTATCTGCAAATTGTATCGTCTTTGACTTAGGTTATTGGGACTAAGAATGAAAATTTAAAGGTGGCTTCTACCTGTACTAGCCTACTGCCTACAAGAGGAATGTATAGGTATAACAGAGCCTGAATCGACTAGCTGAGCCAACAAGCCCATAATTAAATAAGTAATTTATGGACCACCTGAGTCGCTTACGGACGAATCATTTCTGATTTTTTGTTAATAATCTTATTGATATTAAAATTGAAATTAACGATTTTTAAGAAGTCGCAACATGAATTTATGAAAAAAAAACTGTTGCAATTTTCAGCGAAAGCAAACAATATTTAGGACTTGAAATAAGCGTATGAAAATCAGGGTTTTAAGCAAAAACCGCCATGTTTGAGGCTCAGAAAATAATCCTAATAATTATTTTGTTGACATTTTTTAACGCTTATAAGCGCATTATGTCAATGGCCTGGATTGACTACCGGAAAGCTTTCGATTCAACCTCTCATAGACTTATGATCTGTCTGTTGAAAAGGTTGAAGGTACATTCACACATAGTGAGATGCATAGAGAGATTACTGCCCCTTTGGAAAACTAGATTTACGACATAATCTGGAAATTATCGTGTGACAACGAACAGCGTCACATACCAGAGGGACGTCTTTCAAAGCGAAACCATGAACCCTCTGCTCTTTTGCATCACCTTTCTGCCACTATCTCTAGCACTAGGAAATTCTCATGGGTACCTCTGCGGCGACAAAAATCATCGCGAGCATAAGGTCGCTCATGTATTTTATATGGATGACCTGAAGATCTATGCTTCTAGGTGCGAGCAAACTTCAACTTGCTTTAAATATCTTCAAGGGGTACACAGGGGAGATTGGTATGGACTTTAGATTGGACAAATGTGCCAAGATTGTTCTGAAAAAAGGAACGGTTACTGGCGTTCCCGAGGTCCCTGAACTTGTGTATATAAGTGTTATTAGACATCTTGACACTTGAGAAACCTATACATACCTAGGCGTACCTCAAAGCCGCATTCAGGACGTAACATTAGTGAAGGAGTCTCTCCGAAGTAGATACAAGCATCTTCTTCGACAGATTTGTTTTTCAAGTCGGCGTCCAACCAGGTATCTACGACTAACATGCTTGCCGTCCCGGTTCTCCTCTACTCGTTTGGTTCAATTGACGAAGAACGAGCTTACGGCCCTTGATATCGCCATGCGTAAGGGCATGCATATGCATAAGAGCTTGCATATAAATTCGTTCGTTCCAAATTTATACATCTCACGCCGTCAAGGTGGACGCGGACTTCTAAATATTTAATGTCTTCATAACCGAATTGTTCTGAGTACAGCTTACATAGTTGCAAATGGCAGGGATCCTCTCCCAAAAATGGTCAGGAAACACGAGATGATTGGTAAAGGAGTGTTCTTTTATAAAGCCGCGGAGCAGGCTGCCGAGACCCTTGGTCTGAATTTTAACATAAGAAGTGAGGAAAGTGCATTATTCCATTTAGATGCCTCACTTCTAAAAGCCGAAGTAAAGAAAACAGAGGTTAAAGAATTCCACCAACAGCTACTCGACAAATAAATGCACAGAAAATTTCACGGAAATGTAGAAGATCAGTCCTTATCGAAGGAGCAAACTTTCGCTTTCCCCAGATCATCAGGTCTTAATTCACGCACAGAGGATTTCATTTTCGCATGCCAGGACTCTATTATTTCCACCTTAGTATACCGTGATCGCATTTTACGTCAAGAAGTTCCCAGCGATAGGTGCAGAGCGTGTCATGCTCAGGCTGAGTACCTAGAACACATAATATCGGGGTGTCCCACTCACGCGGGAACGATGTATTTCTACAGACATAATGCGGCCCTAAGAGTGCTTCATTACCATCTTTGTCGCTCTTACGTTGTTGGCCGCGAACCTGCCCTACCGAACGCTCCGAGGGAGATAGAGTCAATTGTCCAAAATAAGAAGTGCTAAATTTTCTGAAACTACGATTTTCGGACAGCAGTCTCCTTTGCATACTCGAGGCCTGACATCGTTCTGCAGGACTTCGAAAAACGAACTATATTCGTGATCCAATTCTCGGCTCCGGCCAAGTACAACATCTCTGATGAGAAAAAGGAAAAGGAGAAGAGGTATCAATACCTTAAAAGGGAGCTGCACCGACTGTACCCAAAATATTCGGCACTTTCGCGATGGATGCAGAAGGCTGTCATCCTGAGGTTGCTCCGTGTTCTTAAGACAACCGAGGGTTTCGCCGACCTGTCGTTGTGATTTCCTCCTGCCCTGTGACCGCCCAACTCACGGTCGTGAGACGTGGCCATAGACGTGATTTACCGCGGGTCTACTGGGAGACATGCCATTTTCATAGATGTCACTTCCTCCCAGTGGAACCCTGCGGTGGTCATTTAACCTGTTTTTTTTTTTAAATTATATATATTTATTAATTAGGGTAATTACTAAAATAATATTTTAAAATCTGAATTTGGACACTAACCTAAGTTGCACCTTTTTATTCAAAAAAATTTTCTGCACACAAATTTTTTAATCGGATATGATTTAGACTATTTAGAGGTCCCTTTTTTGAGTTTTGTCTTTTTTTAATGAATTTTTTGTTGTTTTTATTATCTGAATGTCTTGAAAATGCACGCATTAAATTTCTATACGTATAAAATTATCCCCTTCACGGTGAGCCTTAACCAACTTCAACCTAGACTTCTTACTCGACGCAAATTCTTTATAGGATATAATTCTTTGATGTCTGAATATTTTAAGTGATAAATGAAAAAAATCGAATCACTGTAAATAATTTAATGAAATGTTTAAAATAATTTTTAAGGAAAATAATCATTTTTTCTTACATGTTTCACATTTTTCTATAGTAGGTAACTTCTATCAAATTACTTATTGCATTCGATAATTGCCACACCGTATATCAAATTCTTATAAAAAATGTGAAACAAGTAACATAAAATTATTATCTTTCTATAAACATTTAATACATACATTTTAAAGAGATAGAGACAATAAAAACAACCAAAAATCAATCAAAAATACAAGACTTAAATAGAGGGGGATCTTTAAATAATATCAGAATTTTTTTTTTCTTCTTATTTTGAAAAATTGGTTGACTAAACAGGTATTAGGTATTTTCACTACAACCACCAGCTAACTTCACTTCGCCAAGTGCTGAGTGAAAATCAATGGACCAAATGCATGGGACAAAACTTTATTTTTGTAATATCTTCGTAATGAATAATAATAATTATCATTTTATTGTTTCATTAAATGGTCCTTAAAAAATAAAAAATAATTTCCAAATACTCTTATATAGAAAAAACTACCTTTTACGAAAATAATAACAAAATAAGGCAAAAATGGACCGAATGCCATTCATTTGGTCCATTTTTAGCTAGTGCTTGAAGTGAAAATACCTAATAACTTAGGCTAGTATGCGTGTTCAGTTTCGAACATAATTTTTTGCCTTATGAAATGAATCACCCTGAAATATATAATTTAAACGAGATTCAAAGAATAGAGGATTTTGGGTATACAGTAAGATACATATGTAATTCATATTAATGATTACCTAGACAATGCATTGATTCATTCAAATACTCGAACCATTAATTGGACTCTCGAAGTGGCATCGGTGGACGCTTTACTGTAATCACAACAAAATCAGCTGTGCCAAAAACAGACTTATACAATACTAATTATTTAGCATTATAAGTAAGTAATTTCGTTTAATTTTTCTGAGCAAAAGCGCCGAAGTACGTCGGGAAAAAGGCTATGAAATAATATAATGCATGTATAAAATTCATTTCGTTTAATTTAAAAGTCTCTTTCGTTACAAACAGACTAACAATCAGCACCCAAAAGAACAAGATTTGAGTAAGAAAATTTCTCTCTACCGCCAATATAAAAGAACGAGATTAGGATTCCGCCAGTGCTATCGTTTACTCGTAAATCTTTTATATAAAACATGTAAAAATAGCACATCCGTAGAGGCGTTTCTAAGCTAAATAAAATAATAAAAATCGAATTAACAACTATATTCATTGTTATTTCTAGGAACACTTAGTGTATTATAAACAAATCTTCACATCTGAAAATAATATTCACAAGTAAGAAAATTTCGGACGTATTTTTCCTGGACAAAATACATTTTTAATAACAACGCTCATGTACAGCAAGATTGATGTATGCCTTCCCTCTTGAAATTGGGTTTTTATATGTTTCTTAATTCAAATTCCAATAACCCAACTTGCAAGAGAAAAATAATTATGTGTTAACAATTGAATACGTAAAAATGTTGTTTGTAAAATGAAAATATTTCTAGAGGCATTGTCAAATATGTTAAAAGCCTTCAAAATTTATTCAACATAAGCAGACATTTCGCCCAGAGAAAATAACTTGAGTTTTGTTACATTTTGTCGCTTGCCTGTACTATTTTAAGTAGTGATCTTCTATTCTATAAATAAGCAGCGGTCCACCCATACTGCGGTAAGACTTGAGAGCATTCATGTTCACATCACTGCATCAAATACATTGCACACATTTCTACAGAAACATACCGAATTCCGACTCATTATTATTATTTTTAGTATAATCACAATTATTATTATAAAAAGTTTGACTACAAAATCGAATTAAATACACTTAAAGTAGTTTCCATCCAGTTTATAAGCTTCTTAGCATATTAAAAAAGCAGTGATGGTTTAATAAATATTCTTCGAATTTTAATATTTGTAGTAATTTCTAATGTTATTATTACCCTATGTATTTTAATTTAATTCAAATACAGAAAAGTGAAGCAAAAACTAAACTCTCATACTTTTTAGGGAACATTTGAAAAAACCTTGAATACATTTTCAATAATATCTTCCCAACAACATATATTTATGGGATTAAAACGAAATTTCTTGATACAAAATAAATACTTTACGGTAAATTTGGACAATTATGCTTTATTTATAAAAAAAACTTTAATCCCTAACTTATATGGCACTGAAAGAGATTATTCTTTCGTTTTGCTACAGTACTTCCACTGTATGTTGTATTATCTATTGTAGAATCACCCCTAAACCTGAATTAAATAATTCAAAAGAATACATCGAATTTAGGTACTTCAAAAGAATTAAAAGACTTTGAAGAATTCATAAAATTCAAGTGACTTCAAGCAAATTTAAAATAATTGAACAAAATCCAAAAGAAATGCAAGTACATTCAAACAAATTCAAGTAGATTCAAAGGAACTTCAAGTAAATTCAAAATACTTTAAGTAGATTTAGAAGAATTCAAGTGGATTCAAAAGAATTTCAGTGCATTCAAAAGAATTAACTAAATTAAAGTGAATTCGTAAAAATTTAAGAGAATTCAAATCATTTCCGAAAATTCAATTAAATTCACAATGGTCAATATAATTGAAATTAACTCAGAAGGGTTTACGGAAACTTTAAGGAATTCACGTGGATTAAAAAGAATCCATAGAATGAAAAGATTAAAAAATAATCAAGGAAATTCGCAAATATCGGTGCGAAGTACTACGTGTGTATGTATTCACTATGGATGTATTTATTTGTGCTCATTTCATGAGCACTTTGCTTCCTCATAGGCATACAAAAATTAAGATTTGGAAAATTCAAGTTGACGCAAACGAAATGATCAATCTGTGAAGCTAGATATTTTTTTATTTCCCTGACTAACTTCCAGATCAAAGAAACTTCCAAGCAAGGTATAATTAAAACAAAAGTTTGTTCAACCGATGTGTCTCCAACACACAAAAATACATAAAATACAATAAGTATGCAGTATTTTCACTATCAAACCAGTTTTTTCCATATGAACAAAGTAAGAAAGTTTTTTTAAATTTTTTAACAGATACTGGTAAGTCAGGGAAATATCGCAAATAGGTCAATCAATGCTTTTTTTTGCTCCTGGGGTCGAATTATATCTAAAATATGTGTACGACCATATGAAAAAGGCCCAGGTTCTCGGTATGGAGTTACGTATAGGGACATATAACTAGATAAATTTCCGAAATTGCATGCACAGAATGAATTTCCTAGGTTGAAAATCGAGGCATCGGGACACTTTTGAATTTCGAACTTCGAAAAACAGCTTTACGAAAAAAACGATTTAAATTTGCCGGGTTCCATAAACGCCGATGAGCAATTTTTTCTTCAAACGCAAAATACACCCACTTTTGTTTTGTTTCGGACCGTGAGAATTGTTTCAAGCGATACAGCAAAGGTCAAAATGCCATCCTCGCATGAAAACACAAAATTAAAAATTTCGTCTATCCCCTATCCCTCCATCTATGAGGAAGCAAAATTCAAAAAAATTCCACGACTTACCAAAAATTGAAGTACAACCACAAAACTTAAACACAAAATTTGGATAAATCTATTGCACTCTTATGAATAAGAATGAAAAGATTTAAATCAGTCAAACTTGAGCAAATTCCAAAAACTTCGAGTAAAATTAACTAAAAATAATAACTAATTGCATCAGTTACTGACTTTTTGCTTTTCAATTAGTCATTTTTACCTAATTCAGAATTAGTTAAGAGAAACCATTTTAAAATGGAGCAAGCGTTTCTTTAGTTTTTAGAATGCAAGTATTCCAAACAACTCAAAAAAATTTGTAAGAATTCAGGGTGAATTCAGAAACAGATGTACACTCGAATTTAGTAGTGATTAACCCCTTGGGGTTTACACTGAAATATAAAATATTTAAATATACTCACGTACTACAAATTATTTGACAAGCCTGTCTCAGTGTCTCACTGTGTTTAATATTAAAAACATTTTAAATCACCAGTTTCGCAGATATTAAGAAAAAATATAGAAAATAATAGATTATTCACAACGAATTTTAAGAATTCTGACAGATTCATGAAAGAAAAATATCTGAAAGCAGTAGAATCTTTCGATTTTTCCTAAAAAAGAATAATTACTCCTACATACACCTAATTATTCGTACTGCCGTTAATTTAATTGTGAAATAATTATTACACTTATATTTTCTGTATTGGAAGGAATAATTTAAAGACATGTGTAAGTTAATTACTCACTTGCGTTTAATTCAGAACTATTGAATATTCCCTATTTGAAATTTTGAGAAATTGAAAATATTGAATAATTCGAAATATTTCCAATTTATCCCAACTCAATCGAACTTTTTCTAATTGTTTCGCATAGAAAAACATACGCACATAATAGGTTTTGACACAGAAGCACTCTGTTTTATCTCCAAAAAACTTACAGTGCCGCTGGGAATTCAGTACACTTGAAAAAATGCTCTTTAAACTGAAATAACTTTTATTACTTAATAACTCTTTGTTTAATAGCATTCTTGAAAGTAAACTGCTGATTTTAATCCGTAATGTAATACTAACGACATATAAACATTACAAAAACCTAATCTCCAAAGAGGTGTTTGCCTAATTCCATCATACGATGATTTCTGCAAACCGTCAACGCGCCGCACTTTTTCAATACTGCAGCAACGCTCTGATCTGCCTTAACCAAGTGACAGAGTAGATCCTCATAAGCAGATTTAACGTTGGGTTGCAAGCCTCCGATTTTGACCTTTTTCAAGGTCTCAATAATCCCTTCCGCCCAACCCGACTCTATTGCGAATTCTGAGAGCCACGGAATCATCTGCAACACTCCAGCCATTGTCTGCATTCCTAGAAACCATAGTTCCATGATTTCCATCCAGTGTTCCTTATACGACATCGCTACGACCAGTTCCTGTGGATCGTTACTCTCATCTACAATATAGGCATCCCAAAGAAATCGAATCGTGGCTTGGATATATCGGCAAATTGAGAAATCGTTCTTCTTAACTCGTTTCGCTTGCTGCTTCAATAGCAGAAGTCCCAAAACAGCCAAGTGTCCGTGAAGTACCAGATTCTCCGGGATTTGTTTCAACTCAGGTAAGTTGCTGAAAATAAATTTGAGTAGGGAGACGAAAGTCGTAGATTCTTCCACAAGCTTTGCTTCCAAGACGGTTATGTTCATAAGTATATTACAAATCGAGACCATCGCTGTCCTCGAATCCTTCATTTCCTCCAGAACGTATGGTTCCAATTCTTTCTCCGGTTCCTTCAGTGCCTTTAAACGTTCTGACCTCGGTACCGGTGGCTTCTTGTAGTGAACAATAGTCCAATGATATGACATGCACTCAAAGAGTACTTCGTCTTGATTATGCTTCAGCAATATTTTTCTTGCATCCTCTTCCACTGCTAGGTAGCAGAGAGCAGGTAGCATGAGCCTTAGAACATCCACTTCACTGATAGGATCATAATTCACGGCTTCTCCGGAAAATGTTCCTTCGTTTAGCTTTGCTCCCGACTTTGCCTTTTCCGCGAGTTTCCTATTCCTATGCACATAAAAGGTATCATTTGCAACTGTCAGTACGAAGGGTAAAATAGCGTAAACCTGAGTACGCATCGAGGACGTTTCCTGGGCGAGCCACGCAGCCAGGACTCTGATCATCGCACACACGAAGACACGCTCTTTGACATCCTTAAGTTCCTTCATTTTCGATACAGCAGCTAACAAACCAAGTACTGCTGAAAAAACAGCCTTCAACGAGGTGTACATGGATTGCTTTTCATTCTGCTCCAAATCCAGTTGATCATTTGTGATGTAGTTCAAGGAAATCTCCAAAACCGTAAAGCAAGCGACGAGTAAATCCGCATTCGTCACAACGGTCTTCAGTTGCTTTCCCTCTAGTTGCAACCGTACCTCAATTGCTGCAAGTTGAATCAAAGGAAGAATGTAGAGTTTTTCTTTTTCATCGTACGCAACTGCCCAATCGACTCCTAGGATATCCAGCATTACCGCAGACAATTTCAATGCAGGGTCTCGTTGAATCTTTCCAATTTTAGACCGAAGAATTTCTGAGAGGCATTTTCGGATACTCTCAGGCCAGGATTGCTCTTTGGATGTCGAAGCGATCAGATCCTTTCGACAGGAAGCTAATAGTCCATGTAAAATAGAGCAAAGTTCAAATTTTCTTTCAGAGATGTCAGTTTCAAAATCGAGAGCGATTTTGTTAAGAATCGTATGAAAAGGAGCTGTGTTCACCGCGTCCCAAGCCTGCGGTCCGAATCTATTGACAAGGGTCACAAGAATGTTCAAGGCTTCATCAGTTTTGAAGCTCTTCTCTGCATATATGTCGCACATCTTCGCTATCGCCTTTTGCTCTAACAGTGCTTTTTGACCAGCTGGTTGTTGAGCAATACATTGTAAGCAGATGTAAGCCTCGCTGACTATGATCAAAGTATCGTCCGGAGCCTCCTCGTCAGCCTGTGACACGAATTCTAGGAGGACAGGTATGTGCCCAATCATGTCTGGATGACCGGCTAATTCAGGTTCTCTGCAAAAAGCGGAAAGAATTGACAACGCTACGGATTTGTAGACTTGAGGTGGACAGTCAACGGGGACATCGTTACTAGAAAGCAACTTCCTCAGAAATTTAGCGCCGATCGCCTCGAAAAGCATCTTCTTTGCTGCTGGAGAGCAATCTTTTCCAGGAACTAACTTCGTCACCATAAACAAAGCGGCGAACTTTTCCGAATCAGTATCCACCATCTCCAGGATGGCAGCGCATTTCTTTACGCCTTCCGGAATAGCACTGTCCGAATTTTGACATTCCATTGTACACAAAAGGTACTGCTTCAAAGTTTTTCTTTAACAAAACACTACGTTTTAAAAGAAGTAACTACAGGTCGTTTACCGAACGCGAGATGAACTAAGTCTCATTCAACCTCATACCTTGCGCGCACCGTAGTCACAAGCCAACTGGCATAGCTCCCAGTTAACTTCTTTGTACTAGCCTTGCCCTTTGACACACTCACTTTCGGTGGACCGAAATAGTCTTCTACTGAAATTGAGAGCGAATGCATCCACCCCGAAGGCGAGAAGAAATTAAATGAACGGAGGTTTTACCCAATCTGAAGTATTTGTAGAAAGAGTCTGAGTCTAATTTTAACTTGTCGAATCTCAAGGAGAGTTTGAAGAAAACAATTTGTTTATTCCGGATGTATAGAAGAAAAACAACTGTTCCTCCTCGATCGCGGAAAAATAGACGTTTTCACAGGAAGCTTGTAAATATTACATCCGGGATTTGAGCAGAGAAACAATCCTGCAAACAAAAAAATCACTAATTGAAATGAAGAAGAAGTCTTGAATTATAAAATAATAACTGATTTCAATTGAGCTATTTAGATGAAATTATTTATTATGTTCATTACAAATCATCACACTTTGATAGAATAAAATCTATTGAAATAGAAGTTAATAGGGTTGCTTCTAAAGTCAGATATCACGTTTCCCATACTTCGATCTTACAGTTTATAGAATTCTAATTTTAAGCACGTCAATATACTATGTTTTTATTTACTACTTTTAATTTAACGTTGAAACTCGAAATTTTTTAAACGAGGTTTGATCTTTGTCCGGATTGACGTCAATCTGGTCACATTTTCCACAAATCACGGCTAATGCATCAGTGGTTCTGATTTTGTCTAACAGCATACAAATAAATAATAAAAAAAACTTAAATAAATCGATTGTTATATCATGAATAACAAAAATTAGATATGTATATAATATGTATGTGAGTATTAATGTATATGTGTATGAGTATTAAGGTAACAATAAAAAACCTTGATATTTTGTATTAATGCGGGTCAAATGAAAACGTGTTTTCTTGTTTTTTGAATAAAAAATTCTAACATATTACTCGATACATTTTTAATTATGTAACCTCGAAATTATTTTGCAGGAGAAATAGAAAAAAGGGGTAAGAATGGCAAAATATATAAAATTGAGACTTATTGAACCCAGATTTGTTCTTTTTTCAATAAAAATTTTCTTAGACCAAGCTCAAGGTTTGAGAAAAAAAAGGAATTGAAGGGTTGCAGTACAGAACTAGATAACCAAAAATTTTCCGAAAATGGACTTTTAGCATTAAAAAATTCTTAAAAAATAAAATACGTGTTCCGTTAAAAGGATTTTTTCAAACGCTCATTTTAAACATAGTAATAAAAAGATTGGTAATTCAAAACCAGATAACTCTATACTTATCTCCCACTTTCTTTTTTTTTTATTAGCTAACCTCTCACCATTTTTTAACCTTTTTTCTGACAATAAAATATTTCTTCTTTTAAAGAAAAAGTCTTTAAATAAAACTATTCGCAACTTTTTTCAGCACCAAAGTACCAATGAAATTCCAATCTAAAATCTTAAATATTTCTTAAAATTATTATCGTTTATTTATAAAGAAACATATACCTTTCTTCTTTTTATAGAACTTTCAGGGAAAAATCGTCTGTCACAGTGCGATACCGTCAAACCTAATCTTTATTTTCCAGGAACAGAATACTTTTTTTGGATGAAAACTTTATTATTCTCATTCAGCCTCTCCATATCTCTGATGAAATTGGAACCTCCAAATTCTTAAATTATTTACTCGGAATAGGTTAACTTTTCCTAATCAAACTTATTTTCTCCCAATTTAACAACTCAATATCTCGGGAGCAAGTTTTTATTTTTTGAGTCAACTAAAAATTTTACTTCTTATCGTGATTCGCAAACAAGCCTGTTCCAATTTTAGATTTTTGTCACTTTGAGATTGTAAACTTCCACATTCTAGTTCTAGGAACTGGATATTATTTTATAATCATATTTTTTTGGCCTCAATTTATAAACACTTCAGCTCGGGAGCAAACTTTTGTTTCATCTTTAAATGGTGATTTCGATTTTACAGAATGTTATTTTGCACTCCTGAAAATTTCCGATTTTGATCGATATCTAGTTACGTACTGCAACCCTTCAATTAGTGTATAAAACATGTACAATTATTTGTATACAAAAAATTAAAAAGTATTACACATTTTCCCCAGAAGCTACAATTCTTCGGGTAAGATCATTAAAACGCCTATGTTCATCATTTTTAGAAAATTTAACGTTTAAAATATTTTTCTATTTTGAAGTACCGCCCCGTACCATCCTCTTTGACAAAAAATTACCCCAATTTTTTGTATTTGCAACCACTCAAATTTAAAATAGTGATATGAAAAGAGATTGCAAAAATGTTTAAAATACATTCTCTTAAAGCAAATAATTAATTGGTTTACACAAACATTTTATTTATTTTACAAAATATAAACAATTGAACAAAAGTTTAAACTACAGAAACTGTATTACAGATTTTGGCAAGAATGTTTTTCAAGCTGGTGTAACTGGAAGAACGGGAACTTTTATCCAAGAAGTATAAACTCAGAGGGTGATCCTCTCAAATTTCTAAAAATCAGATATACTTCGGTTCAAGAACTGTCTCACTTGTATAATGTATATGTTTTAAAAGGCTTACCCCTGAGAATTAATCTGATTTAAAAATAAATACGTATATTTTATTTTTTCTCATACAAAATATTTTTGAGGTTACATCACTTGAAACGGCCTGATGGATAGGTTAGAATTTTTCATTTAAATAAAAAAAATACGCGTTTATTTATTTGTTAAAAGAAAACATTTGAAGGGGTGGCCTGCTCCCAGTGGGACCCTGCGGTGGTTATTTAACCTTTTTTTTTTAAATTATACATATTGTATAGATTATGTATTCTTTTTTTTTTTTGTATTCTTTTCTTTCCGTGTTCTTAGAGGACTTCTGAAAATTTATTCAGTTTTAAATTTTTGGAAACTTCACGTATTTTTAAAAGGACTCCGCACAAAATGTATGGAAAAAGGCTTTCAGTGAAATTATCTCATTACGACTTTTGATAAACATCACATGAAGCATCAGAAAACCGAACTTGATCGAACTTTGAGCGAAAAGCCTTTTCTATACATTCTGTGTCTTTGATCTATTTTTGATACAAATTACTTTCGTTATAATTATAGAGGCTTCGAAGTTGTCACCAAAGCTAGGGACAGACATATATATACTTTATGGTGTCTAGTGATCAGACAATTTTTAATTTTCCATTTTTTTCCCGACCACATTTCAGTCTCGAGCAATTTAAAGGATACCTTTTTGTAATTTGTCTCAAACCAATGCATAAAAATGGTAATTTCAATATAATATGGTCAACAGGGGTAAGTGTGATAACAGGGTTAGTATGACGAAGAGAAAATTTGGAATGAAAAATTAATTAGTCATTGACTTTCTTGTTACAACACAACATTTATTATTTGTAGAAAAAAGGTTTATTTAAAAAAAAACTGAGATGCTTTTAGAAGACTCCAATTCGTAATTGTGCTACCTGGTGCCATCTTGTATTTTTGTATAGTAATGCAAGGAAATATTATATTTTCCTTGAATATCGGATGTTTCCTCTAAAATTTTACAATTTTATTATTTTTAATGATAAATTATGCCCGGGCAATTAAAAATCAGACTCATGGTAAGTGTGATATCTGATTTTTCTTTTTCTTTTTCATTGAGAAATACAAAAATCTGTCAAGAGTTCGAGGTTACTTAAAGAAGTTAATAGACCATATTCTTGGAATAAAAATGTAAGTACAAAATAATAATTGTTAAATAACATTTTTCTAAATACATTCACACGTACAAATAATTTCGAAATCAATTGATGAAAAATGTAATTTAAAAGAGGTACTTTTTTAAATATCACTGAAACCTTCATGTGAGATTCAATTTTTTATTTTCATTATTATTCTTATAAATGTTAAACATTTTAAGTAAACATATATTTTAAGGTTCAAAACATGTTTTATTAACAGAAAAGAAAGTACAGTCTTGTAAAATTCCGATTTTAGTGTTTTTTTACACGCATCACCCTTATACGTAATGACGAAAAATCTGAATTTCTTGACAGATTAAAAAAGAAAATAACAAATATTTCTTCACGCAAGTTTTTGTTGAAGGGGGCGATGATAAGTAGAAAGTCCAAAGATAATTTCAGCAAAATTGAAATAAGAATCTTCTCAAATATCTGAAATATAATTAATCAAAGTATAACTTCGTAATTTCGTATCGCACTTACCTCTATCGTCCCTATATATAATACAACATTTATTTCGCGAAGAAAACAATTATTTATTTACACGTGCCAAACTTATCCTCAATCACAGATTGGAGTGATAAATATTAATCAAAACTACATTGCTGATCACAAGAATGAAACCACCTGTTTATCTATGATTACTTAAGTTCATTTAATGTTCATTATAATGGCAGAAACCCTTATAGTTTCGGCCGGGTGCCCATCCGTCTGTCGTACTTTTTTCCTAAGAGGGGAAATGAGGGGAGGGGAATGTAGGTGGAGCAGGGGAGGGAAAGTATGAGAGGAGAAGGAGGTTTAAACGACTTTATTAAGTTTTCTTTTTAAGGAAAATAATTTCAAACAATATTAAAATTTTTTGTTTCAAAATACATTTTTTTTTTAGATTCTTTTAAGACTTAATTAACGTCTTAATAAGTTACGAAACCCTTCCTTGACTAATTTTTTAATAAGATATTGCAAAAGTAGTGCGAATTTTAATGTTTTCCTCGGAATCATTTTAAAAGTAAATTTCTGTGAATTTGCATAAAAATTTTTTTGCATGGCTCAGAATGTTTTAAGTTAAAACAAAAATGTTAGAACAATTTTAATATTTATTCTGTTGAAAGACAAGTTTTTGTAAAATATATTAAATAAGTGATAGCGAGGTTTCTATCAAAATTATTTCAAATATATCGGTGGTTGCCAAACAGTTGACGATCTTACGTCCCATCCATTTCCCACATTTTCTTTGATTAATAATTTTTTTTCTAAATATACCTCAATTCAGTAACTATATCAAAATACAATTTCGTGAAGTTTCCAAAATTTAGACGACTTCGTTCAGAAATTATAAATGAAAAAGTACCCAAAATGTCTGGTAACGCACCTGTCCAAAACTATAAATTAAAAATGAAAAATTACTAAATAAAATACACAATATTTTATGATAAAACTCGAAAATTAATTATTTAAAACATTCATAATGAAAGCTAAAATTGTTAATTTAATACACGAAGATTCTAGTATATCCATATTAATTTATGTACTATAAAATGGGAGTATATTTTAAAATGTTGAAGTCAAAATCAAATATATCGCGAGAAAAGTAATTTTTCCCATATTTTTACTTGCTCTGCATATATTTGTAAAAGATTTTTGAAATTCTTATTTTTATCATGGAATGTCGAATGTCGCATAGCGCTACTTCAGGTAGGATCTATTTCTGTTTAAAATGTTTATTATATTAGATTTTGTTTGAATTAAAGCAAAAACATTGAAGTTTGCACTATTTTTGCAATATCTTGTAAAATAATTGACAAAATGCCTTTATCATGACTCTTTTTGCTGAGAATTCTGATAGCTTTCAACTTATTCAAGAGGAAAAATTGCAACTCGTATAATTAACACATAAAAAGAAGTTTGGCAATCATCGAAAAACTTGGATGTATCATATATGACACCTGAAGCATCAGATTTTTATCTCTCTTATCAATAAAAAGATGATAGGGTAGAATAAAGGAGATTATGCTACAGGAGAAAAAATTTCCGATCGCGAATAACATTCCCGGGTTTTTCGCGATTTCCCGGTCCGGTATTGAAAAAAAGTACGCAAGGCCAGGGACTATACTGGAGAAAAAAATGGTAGAATAGTCTTGTCACATTTCAATGCTGTGAAACTGTAGGGAGGGACACGTGGAAAAGCTCAAAATTGACAACTTTCCTACAAAAAGAGGATATTTTAAAGGGCAGAACTCAAAATCAAATAAATAGTTTGTTTATTCAAATAGTTTTTCTACGTCGACATGTACTTATTTACGTTGAAGAGCGCGAATCTAAAATATACCAATGCAGGTGATACGTGAATTTTTTTCCGGAAACGTGTCTATGGCAACGTCTGTGATAACGGGAGTCTACCTCATTTCTGATAAGCTTGAATAAAAAGCAGCAACAGGCACATAACTAGTGAAAATAGACATTTTTCCCATATTAAAAAATTATAAATGACTTCATAGTAATGAGGTTTAGAAAGAGGGGATTTAAATATATCGGTATTACCATACAAGCGGATGGGTTAATGAAATAGATATAGGGAATGGGAAGATTTAAAAAAATTGAATAAGAGAATGAGGGTGTTTGATACGCTGGCATGACCGGTATTAGACTATGGGACAGATATACAGGGATGGAAGAAGGTGATAGAGAGGTTACAAGAGAGATACATTAGATGGGTATTAAGGGTGGGAACGGGAGGAGAGTTAGCGATAAAGTTGTACACAGAGATGGGAGAAAGAGGAAAAAGAGCCGAAGACTTAACGCGATGGGAAGAAGGAACAGGAGTTTTTTTTTAGCAATCAAGGGATAGGAGAAGGAGGAAATAGACTATGAAGAAATGGGGGAAAAAAATCGAGAAAAGCAGGTAATAAATGGATGTGGGAGGACAGGGGATTTAAAATACAATAAAAAGCATAAGGTGATAAAAAGAGAAAGAATGCCAAAATATCTGGAAAGAGGATGATGGGTAAAAGAGATGGACAAGTATAGCTAAATGGAGACTGAGAAGTGAAGTAAAAGAATCAATATATCGAGAGAAGGATGAGAAGGGAAAATGCAGAGTATGTGAATGGGTAGAGGAGACATGGGAACATGATTGTATGGGATGGTTGGATGAGAGGAAAGGAGGAGAAGGGATGATGGCAAGAGAATGTTAAGAAAATCTTAGGGGGAGAGTGGCTGGAAGAAAAATGAATGATGGAAAAAAAAAAAAAACCCCCCCCCCCCCCCCCCCCCCCCCCCCCCCCCCCCCCCCCCCCTGTAAGGAATGAGTGGAAAGGAAAGGAGAAGAAAACAGAAACGGGAGTCACATAGAAGCATTAGAGTAGCTGAAATTTTAAAGTAATATCAAGTTATATTAAGTAGAATAAGATATGACTGCGCTTTCTCACTCTTTTATCTCTCTCTCTCTCTCT
>CAKNWT010224775.1:0-12166 GCA_932066315.1 Andricus coriarius
TTTTTTTGAAGTTAATAAGATGTAGAATTGATCGATTTTTTTTTTCATATCGAGTCCTATATTATTGCATATCATATTTCTATAAGTAATTATTACATGAATAAAACAATGATTTAATAATTTAATTATTTCTAACAAGCTGTATTTCCTCGGCTTTGCCCCACACCGGAGGGCAAAGCCGACCGCAGCTTTTTATATAAATCAAAACATTTGAAGATGGGAAAACATAATGGTTCGCGTCTGTAGTATTTTATGTACTGCAACAATTACCTTTAAACATATCCAGCAAGAAGAATAAGTTATTTTTAATCAAAATAGTGATAGCATTTCACTAGATACGGCTACGGGCAATGCTTTTTACCGTACCGACCGGATTGAAAATAATAATATTCAATAGTTTCTTGCATGTAGCCCAGAAGATAAGTGGCTCTTCTAAATTACCGATCACTCATCATAACCTAAGAACTTTTGAACTATTATTTTCGTCGGGCTTGCCCCCCTGGTGAGGCCTCAATTATTTACGATATTATGATACTTTGGACTTGAATTACGTTCAATGATTATAATAAAATAATGTGATATTACTTTTATTTTTCAAAATAAAAAATTTTCATACTGTAAGTATTGCCATTAATGTTGAAAACTTTATATTTTTGCCAGCGAATCTTCCATTCTTTCGTTGTCAAAACTGTTTTCTGCATAATTTTTCTTTTACAACATCAATTTCCAAGCTTTTAGTAAGTCACACTATCTCTTTAATAAAATAGATTTATTGAATGCAAAGTAGAATTAAAATTGGTAAATAATAGCGATTTTATGAGCAAAGTCGCCTTTGCCCCACCGGTCGGTGCTGCCCCTCCTTACCCTACTTAAATTAAACGTATGTTATTTTTGTTTCAAATAAATAATGTTTTATAATTGATCAATCTCTCTTTTTTCGCGAAATCCATAAAATGGATTATAATGACACTGATCGGGTACCGATCGGGTTTACCGACCGGGAGTCCCGACCTGGCCCCGGTCTAGGCGTGTGTTTCATCCGCGATCTGGCCCCGATCTGTCCCGGTCTGGCCCCAGTCGGGGCCAGATTGAAATTTCTGCACGGGCTTGAATGGTTTGTATTTTTCAAATAAGAAAATTTATGAAATATATAATAACTCGCTTTTGCATGAAAATGATTTAGTATGTAAGCAATTATCTAATTTGTAAGAAATAAGAAAAAATCTTTATTATTCACCTTATGGCTTGCAGTTAAATTATCATATACAATATACATAGTTACTAGAATTATAAAAGAATTAGAAAGATTAATATCTATAATAATCTGAAAATATTGTTGGTATATTCTATAGGGATATGCATACGATATTTAAGAGTTATAGCCAATAATTATTAATAACATTGCCTAAAGTTAAAAAAAGTTACAAGTAATTTAAAAAATTACTAGTGCTCTAAACGGCTCGTGATTTTAGCTTACGAAAGTGTATGTATTTTCAAAGGTAGGGTATTTAATTTTTATTGAACTGAAAAATCATATACAAGTGCGTATTTTCTGAGAAATTTGGCGATTCATTATGGATTGTATGAATTTTAAGGTAAACTGAATTGAAATTTCCAACAATTTCGTGCAATTAAGATCGTGTCTGAAAGTTTAAATACTTATCCGGGTAAAAATATTTGGTCTTGATTTTGTCTTGAATGTCTTCAATATGTCTTCAGGACCATCATGTCTGGCTCCGTCTCACCAGCTAGATATTGGAGATACACGGACTTCTCTTGAATTTATGGCTGTAGCGGTGCCAAGACAAGACCAGGTAGACTTGTCTTAAGACAAGAAGTGTAAGTCTTAATAAGTATACCGAATTGCTCTTAAAGAAAATTATATTACCAATTTGTGGCTTCAACGTTTGCCAGGGTGAAAATTACAAAAGTTTTCGTTTGTCAATTTTATTGTCCATTATACTCCGACCTCTATAAACTATGGACCCCACCGGGAGGCCTGCCGTTTCCAGGAATAAGGTAGGTTAGGACCAAACAATTTACATCTGCTGTGGATTAGAATTTTACAACCGATAAAACTTGTAATTTTGTAATAACCAATTTGTAAATAAGAAATTCGGAACCTGTCTGTCTCAAAAACTGCAAAAATATCAAATTTTCCATAAAAAGATTAAAGCTGTCATTTTCTAGAAGTATCTAGTGAACTGTTGGAGATAGGAAAAAACTGACAACATTTTTAGATTCTCCATCCAAAGAACATAATTATTGTTTAAAGCGGATAAGTGATGACCCTCACAGGCCTTGGTCTCAAGACATACATTTTTGTCTTCAAGTCGAAAATATTCGTCGTCAGAAATCAAAAATGGTCTGGTTCCGTCTCACGAGCAAGGCATACAGAATAACTTGTAATTGTCTTGGATTAGTCTTTGCCCAAGACAAAATCAAGACTAAATATTTTTACCCGGGATACTTTTGTAAATTATGAACGTTTATGAAATTTTTTATTTGGACACTGCATTTTCAATAAGAATAGAATTTTCGGATACAGGTTTTGCGATTCAGGTTGTAGTGTTTTTGAAATTTCAAAGAAGTTGGTAAAATTAACAATGTGTTTGAAACGTTTATGAAATTACAAATCTGCCTATTATATTTAAAGATGAATTGAATTTTTAGAAACTGTGCTCGAAATTCAAGCAGGCATTTTATTGAAATTTCAAAACGGCCTGTAAAATCAAAACCGGAGATCAAAAAAATGCATAAGTCCTTTGAACTTTGTGAATGTAAATCCTAGTTAAAATCTATAACTATGTATAGTTAATCCAGGGATATCTTACGAAAAAAGTCTTATTACCGTTTTATATTCGTCTTAAGGCAGCAAAAATAGTCTGGTTCCGTCTCACGAGCTAGACATACAGAATAACTTGAAATTGTCTTGGATTAGTCTTTACCCAATACAAAATCAAGATCAAATATTTTTACCCGGAACCACAAAATAAAAATAGCAATTCCTAAGCTAACCTGCCATTTCAAGCGAAAAATCTTTGCTGAAATGTTGTTAGGAAGCTCCAACTTGTTCAATAGCTCAGATGTTTAATGCGTACGCTATAGGTTTAGGGTTTGAATCCGCAGTGGGTGCGATTTTCCAAAGCATTTGAACGTGCGAATACCCATGTAGAGACCGCCCCATTTGTCCCCATTTCAATTAGGGCAGTAGTCAGAATCTCACTAGTACAAGTGGACTAGTAAGTTCTAGTCAGGACCCTTTAAGGCACTGCTAAGATTTTTTATTCCTTATGAACAGAAAAACTATGTGCGTCTAGTTAGGCCCTAATCTTGTATTTGAGTCAGGCTGGAGTTTCTTCCTGATTTAGAAAAAAGAAACAAAAAATTCTAGTCAGGCACTGGTCGGACCTTAGTCAGCATACCCCAGATAAACATTCTGAAGATGGCGCTGCAGTATATATGATGCAGTGCCATCTTCAGAAGTTTGTATGTACTAAATTATGCTTTAGTAAACAGGCGAATGGCTACCCCAACAACATGTGACAGCAAACTGAATTTTATTTTCATCTGATGCATCTGAGTGTTTAGCACTTATAAACACGTGGTTTTAATGAAAATAACACCACCTAAAATTGAATTAAATAAAGTTCAAGTAGTAGTTTTAATAAATTATATTTATTATATGTACTGAATAGCGTTTGTGAATATAACCAAAAAAAATTTAATAATTTATTTTTTCAACTTTCATAATAACTTTACTCTGTTTCAAATGAAGATAAAATTGTTTTTAATACATCAAATATAAGGAAAACAATTAAATTTGTGCTGTGTATGTGAAACCCAGTGAAAAATAATGAAAATAATCATTTGTCATAGTAGAGTGCAAATGTTCAATATTCAATGTTGTGTGATATACGTATATGCAAAAAACGGGTTTTAATTAACGAAATATAAACCTCTAAAATCATTTATCTACCCAGTAAAAAAAGTTGAATAGATATAACGCAAAAACAAATTCAGGCAATACACATGATCCACATGATTTGACTGACTCAATTCTGCAAGGTGCAAGGCGATGCACGCGGTGGGTAACTGGAAACTTCATTGCCGGCAGTTTGTAACCCACCGTGTTCATCGGCCAGCACCTTGCAGAATTGAGTCGTCAAATTGGTCAAATTTTGTGTATTGCCGAATTGGAGTCAAACTTTGGTTAATATCACTCCGTTCAGTTAAATAATTAATTAAAGGTCCAATTCGATAATGGCAGCAAATCGAATACACTATACCCAACCTGAATTCGTTTTTGCGTTATATCTATTCAACTTTTTTTACTGGGTAAGTAAGGACCTTGTTAGAAGTTCCAGGTAGAGCCTGGCTAAAACAGCGTTATAGAACTAGTCTGGCCCTCCCTATGTTTCTCGATCAGCGCCAGATCGGAAAAAGGGAAAACTAGCCGGGGCCCTTCCAAATACCGCTCGCAATTTCTACATGGGTATGTGCGTAAGTGACCGTGCGTACAATTGTTTAATTTCAAACCTAAATTAAGTGCAATAATAATACATAAAACAATTTTTTTGCAAACTTATTTCCTTGAATTCTGAGAAAATTTAAAAACCTATATTTGAAAACCCAATGCACTATTTTAAAATTCACCACTTGGATTTTGAATTTTTAAATGCGACATGGAATATTTCATATTCAGTAATTGATTGGAAATTTAAATACGCCAACTTAAATTTTCAAAATATTTTGAATTTTAAATTACATCCCGTGTAGAAATACCCCTACTTGGCCCTATTGAAAGTCGGGCACTAGTCGAGGGCTAGTCGGAGTAATTTTGTAGGCAATGTCCCTAGTCGGGGACTGGTCGGTCCCTAGTCGGGTTCTTTTTGGTGAACATTTCTAGTCGAGTGCTGGTCGGGGACTAGTCGAGCTATTTCAAAAAAATCGTAATCCTCTATGTAGGCTATTTTCATGTCAAAAATCCTAGGCGGGTCCTAGTCGGACTATTCTTGCTTTAATATAACATTTTTAATATCAATTCAACGAGACTTCAAGACTGTTCATGTGTTCTAAAATTTCGAAAAACTATAAATACAAATATCGCGAAAACAATTTTTTTCTATTTTTTTTTTAAGGAAAAAAATTATAAGTTACATCTTTAAGATAAATTGTAAATGTTAAGAAAAAATTGCATTTGATGTAATTCTTAATTGTCGTAAAATAGTCTAAAACACCTAAAGAGCAAGATATTACAGGAACGTTTTAAAAAATTTGTTATTAAAAAAATTGTCGCAGTACGCGATAAAATTTTTAAGTTCCGTCGATACAAATTTTAAATGCTCATTGAAAATGACATTTTATGTCATTATCAAAAATTGTAAAATAGTCTAAAACGCGAAAAAACAAAATATTACACGAAGAAAAATTGTAAGCGATTTGAATTATTTATTTAAAAATTATTTTATTTATATTTCTGTTAAAAGTTCAATTATTTTACATGTATATCATGTTGTATAATAATAAAAAAATTAATGAGAAAAAAGAGTTAAAAAATTGTTTTCATAACTTTTTTGAACTGTGGCTTATGAGGATGGTTTTGTCTTTGTCTTTCAATTCTCTAGGTACAGAGTAATGGTTAAGACTACCGACTACTAGGCGGCAGATCCAGGTATAGATTTTGGTTCGAAACCCCGTAGCGTTAGAAATTTTATTTGTAATATAATTTTAAAAAATGTAATATATGTATTCATTCTAAAGCAGGGTCATTAACATTTATAGACGAAATACTTGCAATATATTATGATTTATTTTTTAAAAACCTTTTTTTTATATCTTTAGAGTATAGCAATAGTGGTACTGCGCGGATGGTATATTTTCATCTGGTTAGTACCTGACTAGACCCCAACTGGGATAAGTCGGGTCATCTGACCAGCCCCGACTAACTTACCGTGACGAAACTGGTCGGGTACCCTAATAAGTTGACCCGACTAGCTCCCGACTTAAAGTGGGGCCAACTGGTCGGGTACCCGACCAGCCCCCCATTTGCATTTTCACACGGGATAAGTAGGGAAAACCTCTCTACAGTGGTTAGTTCCGTACAGTGGATTCGTACGTAACAGCGAAATGGTAGTTTTTTTTCAAATAAATAAAATTTTTCTAGCAATTTTGCTCAATGATGTATGTTCCTTGTTTATTAGAGTATAATAATTTACCCTGTAACTTTTCAGTGAAAAAAATTTTTTTTGCTACCCACTGTAGGGAGGTTTCCCCTACACGAAAGTGTATGTGCTTCTGTGTCTGTTAAAAACTTGCGATGCCTATTTTCTAAATTTCATATGGACATTTCAAACAGTATGAAAATCCCACTAATAATTAATAGCCAAATAACGGTATTCGTTATAGTATTAATTCGAGAGTGAAGGAGCAGCTAAAAAAAGCTGCAATAAATACACTCCATCTAGTACCTATATAAGGCCCCTATCTAAGTATATATAGCCCAGCCAATGGTTGCTTAACTTCAGGAATCAAACGAGAATAAGCCTTAAACAATTACAGGAATATATTCTGTTCTGCACACAATAAATCTCAAGGTATCAAATTTTGAACCGAAAGCATTTCAAAGCGTTACACAATGGAAAAAAGGTTGACAACTATAAATCACTATACTGTATAAAAATTAAAACTACATTCGTATCGTAGGATTTCCTCAATTACAACAGGTTAAACATTGCAGGGTATTTCAAGATATATATGAAATCTCCTTGATTGACAATAGATTTGTATAAAGATTAACAAGAATGCCAAGAATTTATACTAGATTTAAAGATTTAAAAAGAATCTAGATTTAAAGTAATACAAAATAAAAAAAAAACTAATAATTGAAAATCAAAATGCACTTATCACAGCAGTATACAAAAATGATCTAAATCCCATCATGATCATTGTCATTTATATAGATTACCTAGGAATAAATGGTCAAAATTCTTCTAAGCATAATGTCATATGTTGAGATTGGTTATAAACACGGTTCAAGTTATTAAATTGTAAATTAGGAGAAGTAAAGTAAAGAGAAGGATCCTGTTTCGTGAACAGTCACGTTCTCAGGCATACTAAAGGTGCCGAGCTAATAGAGATTAGGGAACACGATGCTCAGCGCGTCGTCATTAATGCAACATCTCCTCGATTATAATTAAACCCAAAATGGCCGAGCCTCTCTTCTTCCACAGGATCAGTCCACCATTTTATCTCGGTATTCCTCCGAAGTGGTTCGATGCCATACCATCGAAAGCAGTCAGTCGTAAAGCAGAGATAAGTCGCCGCCTACCAAAAAGATTGCCGAAACGGCAGCAGCTGTGCTTCGATAGATATTATATACCCTGCCGAAAAGGGGCCGGAAAGGATAAATCCTCTCTTCGATTAGATCAAAGTTCAGGACTTAAATTTTCCAGTCTGAAAATTCCACATACCTTACAGAAAACAAAATAAAACTTCCAGACCTTAGCAGAGGTGCCTACCGAAGATCCTGTGCGCAGCGGTGCGGGAAAGTTACTTTCCGCCCTACTCAATACTTAGCCACTTCTACACGCTGTACCTGCGTCGAAAATCTAGCATTCCGTGCATGTGTTACACAATAAAAATATTATAACTTTTATAAATAAGCAACTTAATCTTATTTTCCCTTGATTTATTATTCCGATTTTTCTCGCTGGATAATCGCGGATCTTTTGACCCTTTGTAATCAAGGGGTTAATTTCTGCACTCAGGCATTTTGTCAGAGGCTTATTGTGAAGTCGAACACGTAATTCTGTAACGATATTCTATATCGAAAGATACGATCAGCACATATAATGACTCGTTCGACATGACTGATGCAAGCAACGCCATCATCGCAAAACGATCGCCTTCATCTTCCCCGTTTATAGCTCAGTGCGATTCTCCATTCCCCCCACCTATCTCGAATTTTATCGCGGCGCCACGCTGCGATTATCACGAAGCTGCACTATCGACTAACTAAGCTGGAAGACCTGGAAAGCATCGTAGGGGGATAATCCCCACATTAATCCGGATTCGCGATCCTCACTGCGTTACGTGATTTCTCGTCCAGTTCTTTTTTCATTTTATTTCTCGCATACTTTAAGCTTTGACCATTCTTCAAAGAAAACATTCATTATTTATGAATGTGATCCTTCCCGACGCGACCGAATTAATATAGCGTTTGATTTTTTCCCCATTTCCCAGAGCTCCAATTACGCTTTCAAGTTGAAATGCTAATTTCATAGATTTTATCTCTAGATATAATTAATATTAGATGATTTTAGTTTGGACTAGAATAAAATTTTTGAGGTTATTTTAAGGTAATTGTACTCGAAATGTACGGGGGTTATAATGAAAATGGATAGTTATACAAATCAAAGTTGCTTCTTATTCGTTGTTGCATATACGTCCAAGAAAATGACTTATTTTTACAAATAATTGTATTTATATTCAATTGTGTAGCGTGCAGAAAATGACCAATTCTTGAACAGAGCCAAAAATTAACTTCCGCACCGTTGGTCATGCGCTCTTTGATGTAAAATTACTTCTCCGTCGGGTAAGTCACGCTGAAGAAAAGCATCGTAAGTAAGATCAGCTGATCGCTTTGGCAGAATGAAGGAAGATTATGTAACTTTTTCACTTTCATTTTAACTTCTTCTTTTCAGAGATTCAGGCTAGTTGTTCTGTTTTCTTAAATGATTGTGACAGTTGAAATTTCCAAAAAATACAACCGACGTGAATTTAGGAAAAGTGGAACTGAATGTGAAAGTGAAAAAGTTACACAATCGACACCCTGATTGTGAGATTAGAGAGTGCGGACAAACCCAAAGCGATCCTACTTTCCGCACTTGTTACACAATGCAGTATTACTATTAATCCTTATTACAACATTCCGTATGGAAATTTATATATTTACTTGTTGATCCATTTCCACTATTTCTACAATTCATATAATAATAAATTTTCCGGTTCATGAATATCGAATTTAATATACAATAGTTTATTTAAAGCTTATAACATTTTATTTACCAAGATAATAGAGAAGTATGAATAGGAATGCATGTATTTTATTCTCAATAAATTGAGTAAAGTACTATTTTATTTGTAGGAATGAATAAGATAAAAAGAAAAATATAAATAAATTTTAGAAATCGCAGGTTTGCTTGGTTCAGAAAAGGAAGTGAGAATTTTTTTAAATTTATTTTCATGTCTACTGTTAGATGTATAATGAAGTATGAAAATTTCCACATGTTTGATATCCGCACGTTTTGCGCTGCAAAGAAAATTATACTTTCAGGAAAGAACGCTTTCGGACAAGTGCATGTTAAACCCTGTTGCGGTTGATGGAGGGTAATTTGTTGCGCTATAGGCAGAGAACATAATAATACAATTATATGCATCGTGCACGCCCGGTGCGATCTTATTAGCAGGCAATATTTTAATCTTAAATTGGCTTTAATGGTCCCATAATTCGGGATACGTTATTGCTCCAAGCATATCGAGGCAGGTCCGACGGCGTAGAAAATTATCCTAGTATAAAAGCTAGAATAGACAAAGCGTTTCAAATTCATATTATTCAGAAACTTTTCAAAATGTTAAGAATATTGCAAATTTAAAAACTTCCAAAATTTATTATTTTAAATTGCATTTTGCGCGTTTTAAATCAATCGAAAGTTCTTAAAAATATTTGAAAAACAAAATTAATTTCGAAACTATAAAAACAATCAAAGTCTTAAAATTTATAAATTAAGGCATTACTTTCAAGTTTGTGCCATTTAAAATTTTAATCACTAGCGACTGACCAATTTGTAATTGAAAACGTACACCGCAAATAAAATTGGACAATTTTCATTTCAAAGTTTTCGAACATTGCACCATTTAAAGCGTGTGAAATAGAACAACTAAAATGATTAGAGGCTTGATAATTTGAACAATTTTACACGTTGAATATTATAAATTCAAATTAATTAAAAACACAAGCTTTAACTATAACTTTTAAAAGATATATAAAACGGAAACAAAGAGGAGATTTTGCACAATAAAATTTGTGACCAGATATATAAAGTTGTTGATCAAAAGAAATTTACAGACTAATTGCAAACGAGACGTACTGCGTTTTTTAGTGACGCTTTAAGTTTCTTCGGATGTTCTAAATGCCGAGATGAATCTTACCACAAAGTCGAGAGTTACTCATTGTCGCTTTGTGTCCTTTAATCGGTAATTCTGGACTTCTCTAAAATATCGCAGATTCCATGGCATCCAATCAACGGTACCACGGAGAAATTACGTTTTTAAAAATCTAAAATGTAAAGATTCGAAAACACGGGTAAAATTCTCTCTTCCAATTTCGAATTTTTTTATGTTATAATATTTTATTGAATACAAAATTATTACTTAAACTCTATATAGAATAACTAAAAATAAGACTGAAATGACTGTTTTAGATCTTCGAATTCTGATTAATGAACCCATCGTAATTATAATGAAATCCGGAGATAAATCTTGCAACCATGAATAGTTTAAATTATAAGCATAAATTTCACAGTTTTCAGTCGTCGAAGAACCTTAAGGATAACATCTTTGTATGTCAGGCAGAAGATAAAACAGCAATTAAACTGAAAATTTTAAAACGCTGGCAATGTCTTATTTATGTATTTTGTTTTGCGTTTGGCGCCAAATGGGTTAATATTATATGTCTTCAGTATGGCCATAAATATGGGGAATACCGGATCCAAACCCTCTCGCCTTGCAAACGTTTAAAGTTTAAATACTGGGTTCGGTGAATGCAGCATGTGTGCAGGAAGGGCCAAGAAAGTAGTGGGGAACAAAGAATTTAGAGAGGGGGATTCTTATTAAGACTTAATGTATTCGCTTGTATAATTAAACAGTCGGAATTCAGGTAAGTATCGAGCTCAAAAGTTCCAAGTTCTAGACATTCGTTTAATGTACCTCCGATCTTAAAGTTTTTTATTTATACAGTTAGAATTTAAATATAAATTTCATTATAAATTGAGTTATCTGAAGTTAGTTAGACTGTAATTAACGGTTATAGATTTTAAATTTGAAGAATACGCCTATTACACTGGTCAACAAAATATAAATTTAAAAAAACGAGCTGAGTTTTTAACTCTGGGAATAAATTGGCTTTTTATCTCAGTCCAATTGGCTTTTAGATCCCTAAGATAAATTCCCCTTCATTTCGAATGCCACAAGTCAATCACCTTTTTCCTCTAGACAACTATTACCAACCCACACAAAACCTTTTGCTTAAGCAGACAAACATATCCGTTATTTTCAGATAGCTCATTTGCCCTAAGAAACTAAGCAGTCAGAAGAAGGGTTTTCTCATTAGATTTCTTTGGCAAAGGTAGGAAGCGAAGCGAAACAGCCTCGTCATAACATACAGGCTCAGTTCGGAGCCACCATCCACAGCTTCTTCCGCAGACTCGCCACGCCACATGGTACTACATTGGTACCCCTACTGATACACCTCTGACGGGCATATACTTATCTGAACACCATGGGGTTCTTGTGCAAACGAGAGAGGAGAGGCAGCGTGGAGCAGCCAAAAGAATAGGTTCTATTAGATATACTGGGACCAACGAAGTGCGGGGAGAGGAGCTAGAAGATAGCTGAATAGCAAGGAAGGAATCGAGAGAGGAAAAGAGTCTGTCAGAGAGTCTATGCAGCTATTCGCCATGGTCAGCTCTCAAAAACTTGAAAACCACAGCGTGGTGATGGCGGACCCACCGATCTAACCCGACTTAACTACATAACTACATCTTTCTTTTAGCTTCTTTGCGAACAGAGCCGCGGACCCGCGGGCTTCCCCCCCTCCCCTTTCTCTCTTGATCCTTTCTTCTGAACTCGTTGTTCTGCTTTATAGTTTTAAAATTCTCAAGATCGACAATATTACCGAGAATGTTAATATTTAGGATGTTGCACTACAACACAAATTTAAAGTAAAATTGCAATACATTAGGATTCTTTCTGTTCTCTTAGTTCTTGCCCTTCTTGGCTTGTTCCTTGTCCTTTACATCTTCCTCTCCCATTATTCCTCCTTAATTCTTCCTCTTTGTTTCTTCTCTCCTTTTCGCCAGCCCTCTTTTTAGCCCTTGCCACCAGC
>CAKNWT010224777.1:0-13789 GCA_932066315.1 Andricus coriarius
GTTAAAGATTCATTTTCTGTTGTTGGAGATTCAACTATTTGGTTACAAATTCGCCTATTTTTTGGAAAAATGCAATGTTTTTACTTGAAATATTAAAAATTTGAAGCGTTTCTATTTTAATTTAATATTTTTACCTACATTAATTTCATTTAAAAGAATTTATTTCCCTGTTTTCGTGAAAAATCTCCTTATTTCCTTTCTTTTTAGAGCATTCTGGCCTGTGTTCTTCTACAAAGATTTTTTTTAATTGCAACTGCAGAATTGATCTATTTTTCGAGTTTAGTTTCTCTATTAAATCGTTAGTGATTTCTTTGCAGTCGACGATGTCCTTCAATTGTGTAAAAAAGGGAGAACACCAGAAAATTGGGCAAAAAGTCTCGAATTTAGGTATTTCAGGGGATTTTTAAAATTTAAGGGGAAAATAAGGGGATTTAAGTAAAAAAGGGGACGGACTGTGATCTCTGAAATATAAAAAATCTCGTGTGATCATTTCACTTGTTTGAAATTTAAAAGTTGGAATGACTTTGAAACTAAACTGAACAATAGTTTCTAAAAAAAAAACTCCAGATTCATCTTTTCACTTTAGAAAATCCTCTTCAAGCAATCAATTTTATAATTCCCAAAGGTTAACTTTAGGCCAATCTACATACTACACTAGCATTTCTATCCTACGAATACACCAATTTGAATAACAGAACCAAAGCGAAAGCAATATCACATTCTCATAGCATATATTTTCGGAAATGTTAATCACGATTTTAGTTCCCTTTTGTTTGTGAGCCGGACGTCAGTCCTGGACCAAGTGTTTTAGATGTTATAGTCAAATAAAAGCATGAGTCGTGGATTAAGAATGGTTATTTTTGGGAGGGAAACAGCATCGTAGGTTTAATTTTAGCACTAGTACATGGCGGCACGTCTTTGGGGAGAGATATGCGAGCATGCTCTGAATTTATGATGCGTGCTCCTACCCTTAGACTGTAGGGATTCGTCTCTCGGCCCACTGTCCGAGAGCGATCGTTGACGTTGTCCATTGACTGCTGCTAATGACAAGGAACCGCTCACCAGGTTATACAACTCGTCCACAGAGCTGTGACGCCTAGGACTTGCTTGCGACCCTAAGCAAGGAAGCACCCAATCTACTTTGTACACTAGTGCCTGCTTACGTTATTAGATTAGGCATTACATACATAAGGCTTTTCAAATATTATTAAATTTATCAAAAGGACGCTCGTCCCTCTGTTCCAAAATCATTTTCATTTGGGCTATAGGCTCATTCCAAAGATTTATTAAATTACGATTATATGAGAAGTAAGCGAACAAAACATGAGAAATCCATTTGAGTTATTTTTCTCTATAAATAAACAAATTATGTATCTTAAAGAACATATATTCACCAAGAACAAGTATCTAGTGAAATTTCGTTTTCAATTTCCCAGATCCAAATTAACGGTTTTTCCCGGTTTTTTCTTGTGACATATGTGTTTCAATTTTGCACCTCATTATTAGTTAAAAAATACTAAACGATACCAGAAAAGATATGAAATTAATATTATTTTATTAGGATCGGTATGATTTTACCAAGAGGACCGGTTTAGGATAAGTCTTGAAGAAAATACCTAAATATAACAATTGTTCTAGTTTTCCTTGAATTCTGCCAAGGTCTGAACAAAAAAAAAAGGTTTAAAACATTCAAAAAATTTATATACTTGAATAATGGATTTATAAACGATTTTACAATTAAAAATTATTATAACTTATTTGTTCTATATTCAGATCTTGACAGAATCAAAGGAAAAATCAGCACAGTTTTGTCAAAACATCGATTTTATTCGATGGAATGTAAGTTCAAGAAAACCTTTTTATTTCCACTTTTTTTGTAATATTTATGAGAGTGGTCAAAAAAGTTTCAACCTAGTATCATCTATTACATTTTACTATCAAAATGAGATGATTCATTCTTGAACTTGTGAAAATGATGTTTAATATGAAAAACTTCCATCATATATGCGTTGATTAAAAATAGTATAAAAATTAGTTAAATAAATACTAACATGAATAAAAAGTACAATTTGAAATAAAACTTGTAATTAAAAATTGGTCAAAACAAATAAATACTTTGAATTTTTACCCTAAAACTAATCTTTTTAAAACCTGGTATCCGCTGGACTTGTAAATAACCGGGAATTTTTGAGACCGGAAAAAACCAGTAAACGACAGTAAATTTACTTTTTGACCGGGAATTTTACACACTTTTAGAAGAAAAATCTATTTGATCATTTTATATATCGTAAGTTTCATATCACATGATATAAATGTAATTTCAAATAACTCCGATGTTAACTTGTTTTAAATATTACGTTCAATTTTAGGTCTTCTGAACGTGTTCAAAATTAGGCAATTTACAGATTTTAACGTTAAAAATGCAACTGTTTCAATTCGAGAACCTTAGTAGTTAAACAAATGTAAACGTCCGATTGAAACTTAATAAACTATTTTTAATTTTTAAATGATTTCAAATTTATAGATTCATCGTGAACCAGTGTTGAATAATCATATTCCTTGAGTTGCAAATATGCAGAAAGCATGCGCAACTAATTTTTTTCAAAAAATGGATTTATCATGTTTTGCTCGCTTACTCCTCATATGAACTAAAACCGGGCAATTATTTTCTAATAAAAGGTGATTCATATAAAGAGATTTTTTTCCTTTCACGATTTACAACTTCTCTACAACAAGAAAAGTTTAAATAAATATATTTTGGTAAAAATAGACTGCACTGATGGACTTGGTTCTTATGAAAGTCTTTATACTTATGTTGTATGTTTCTTCGATTATTTTATCGACAGTTTTCAAAATTTAATTTGCCTACCAAATATGTTACCCTCTATTTTGTAATAATTTAATATTAAATACTCCAAGCAGCCTAAAAAAAATATTATTTGTTCAATTCGATTATATCAATCTAAGAAAATTATTCGCCAACGTTATAAGCTATTAAATAAAATTAAATAAAACTCAGTTCTGGTTTCGATTTATTAAAAGAAACTATCTTTTCTGAGGAAAAAAAAACTAAAATTCAATGGACTAATCGTAAATTAAGGAAATTGAACATTTTTTTGTTAATTCAAATTTTTTTACCTTAACTGAATATTCTTCCATTTTCCCATAAAAATTTAGACCCTCAATTAATTTAGTTTAAATGGAGTCTACCGGTTTGGTTATTAGTAAAAGTTTGAAATTCGCGTTATAATGAATTTAAAAATTTGTAAAAAATCTAAAAATGTGATAACTCTTAAAAATAAGTATAATTTTTTAACCAAAATAGGTTTACTTGAATTTCTCTCCTTATACTATAGAGCTGCTAAAAAAATTCAAAAGCGAAGTACTATAGATTTATCACAAGAAAAATCTGAGGAAAAAAAATTTCAAATTTATAAAAATAATAATGTTATTGTATTTAATTTTGCAAGAAGTTAGTTTTTAAAACTATATGAGCACTGTACTTTGCGAATGAAAAAACCTGTTTTTACTTGAATCTTTGTAGAGGATATCAAATTTAAACAATTTGTTCTCACAAGGTTTTAATTTGAGAAATTGAAGTTTCTCATTTTGAGTTGTCTTTGGTACACATTTATTTAAAAATTATTACGAATGATTATTAAATAACAATGGCTATTTTCCACTGTTTCAAATCTACAAAATACTCATTACCTTTAATTTAGAAATTGGAATTTCAAAAAAAGACTTGCCAAAAGGTTTGAGAGATTATTATTAAGTATTTTTGAGTATGTTTGCTTTGACGTAGGCACACAATTTTTTAAATAAAAGTACATCAAATTCTGTCTGAATATGAAAAATGTGACTCATGCCGTGTTGAAATGTATATATACGAATATGAAACACTGTTTGTAAAATCTACAGAGAAACTTCACTACGATTAGTATAAATTTAGATTTTCTAAATGCATTAATAATAGATATGAAAAATAATCTAATCGTCTTTACAAACATCAAAACTTATTGCGGAATGTACCACATCACGACAATTATAAATTTTATGGAACTGAAGCGAGTAATAAACATTAAGTTTGCTTCATAACAAATTTTAGATAGGGTTCTAAAATTATAGTTACATAAAATAAAATAAAAACTATAGAACTTTTCTTAGTATCTTTTTAATATTATGATTGCAAAAATGCATTGAATAATGTCAAGTTTAGAATTCTAATTCAGATCTCTAGTAATTTTCAATGTTTAAAAGTAATATTGCATACAAATTGAAATTGCACCCAGTGTAGATGTTTTAAAATTTAAATTTCTAACACATTTGAATACAAAAGAAAAAACGTAAAATTCTTTCAAAAAATGCATTTGTAAGAAAATAAAATTCCTGAATAATCCAAAAAACAAACAGTTACTCTAAATATGCAGGGCGTAGATCCAACTGAAATTGCAATTTTAGAACCCTAATACTCCATTAAAATTATGTCATCTACTGCTTTGCCCATTGAAAATTTCACCACACATACAACACACATAAATCAGCAAATTAAAATTTTTCTGCTTACCAGATATATTACTGTAAAACCCACGATGTACCTCGCAATCATTTGAGGACTCACCAAGAGGCAACGTAGCTCTGAAATAACCAACAAATAAATTAATTAGATTATAATTTTAGTTCTCTTCATTTATTAAAAATCTGCTTTATTCTCCTCTAATATATTCATATTTTTTAATTTGTTTGTAATAATCTCTCTTTGTCATGAATTCTCTGAGATAATTTTTAGAAACTTACCAAATATTGATATTTTTTTACCTTGAAAAGAATATAACAGATTTCGTAGATGTTAATCACAATTGGATAATAGCTTGCAGAACAATGTGTAAAAAAATAATGTATGGAATAACAGTATGGTGTTGATTGGTGTTTTGAAAAAAGCTGAATAATGTTAATGAGTTAAGATGCTCTCAAGCGTTTTGAAGCTCATTGGTGCGATTCGTGTATAAAATAATTGAGTTTTCATTTGCACTAAGGAATGTTTGCATGGCGCATTTTTTCTGTGTAAATAAAGCAAAAAAAAGTAAAATATGGTATGATTATAATTAATCAATTTAAATTAAATAGGAATTCAATGATTCAATGGTATTTTTTTTATTTAAGCCAATAATGAGTGGACAAAGTTAAATGATAAAACAAATGATAAATTTTGCAAATTTAATTGGAAGCTTAAAACTTAAATAAAGAAAAATAACTTTGCGGGAATGAGGGAAGTGTTTATCTACTAAATATTTGCGAAAATTTTAGACCTTTTAGGGCTTTTGGATTTTTTACTTACTGCAGGGAGTACAGCTGGTCGCAATGCCCACCAACCATCGACATTGCGCTTCCCCTGCACATATAAAACCGATATTACATGGATAAGCTTCGAAAATGGGTTACCGTTGAATTTTGGAAGTTACTTGTTATTTACGAACTCTGTTAAAATATAAAATTTACAGGTTTTTCTGGCCTTTTAAAATTAAGAATCGTCTATCAAAAATAAGAAACAATCTAATCATATTTCAATTTTATAATTAAAAAAAAATTAAATCGAGTTGATTACAATAATAGAATGAGAATCCAAAAATGTCCAGTGTTTTCAAAGAATTATTATGAACCGATGTCTTAAAAATTAAACTTGAAATTCCAATTCTTGCGTTTAAAATAATTTTTCTTTAAACACTTCTGTAAACTTGGATACCCATTACTAAATAATAGTGATTTAGTATAGAAAGTTTAAGTGAAAAAAAGAAAAAGACGAAGACAAAACCCCACTTTTAGTTACCTCCACAAATTTAAATCCGAAAAAGGAAATTAGTGCCCAAAAAAGAGAAGTTCTTTTTTCAAAGAACTATTTACCTAAAACCCAATAAAATAGACGACTCAAAAATAAAGAATAATTTTAACACCAAACAGATTTACGACAGGAAATTATTCTAGTTTTTACATAACGATTATTTAAAATTAGTCACTGAACTGACAATCAATGTCGAGAGCGTGGGAAAAAAGCAAGAGCCGAAGCATCAAGCGACTGACATTTACAAAAACCACAATTTTGACTCAGAGGCAAAAAGTATACGCTTTAAAATTCGCAGAGTCGAAAATTTGATAATCATATCATATTCCTCCTGAAAATGTTTAAATTAGTTACTATAATTTATAAAAGAGTAATGGCTACGAGTGCATTAATTAAACATATTATTAAATTTAAAAAAAAATTATATTTTGTGAAGACGTGCATACAAATAAAACTAGCGATCCGAATGCTGATAACTAGCATTTTAAAACTTCATACGTAAGGCCATTCGCGAATAAGAGATCATTTACTATTTTTTCTAGCTAATTATTTTATGCGCATTCGGCATTAAGAAGCATAAGTGCAAGGTGCAAGGGAAAAGGTTACCTGCCAATACCTTAGCAACAACTCCTCATCAATGTACTGCAAAAGACTCCTGTTGGGAGAAATTAATAAAATTACAAACTGATCAGAAAAAATTAATTCTACTAAGGATAAATCAAAAGATAAATCAAAGAAATTAAGTAAAGACGTCAAGAAATAAAATAGAAACTAAATTATGATTCTATTTTTTAAACAGAAACCAAGAGGTTTACTAAGGATCGGTTATATATAATTAGGGGTCGTCCATAAACTACCGTAACAACTGGGGGGAGGAATCAGTCGAAGTAACGTTACACTAGGGTGGTAAAGAAATATCCCTAGAGGCAGCCGGGCCTTCAAAATGAACATGGGATTTTAAAATGAGAAAATCTAAGTTTTCGGAAAAATGGGAAAACAAATATTGTTATTAACTTTTTGTAAATTGAATTTCAGTAAAATCTTAAGAAATTTCCCACGAATAATTTCCACCCAATAACTTTTTATTTTCCCCTCCCCCCACCCTCCCATTCCTTTGTGCGCGAAAAGTTCCCCAAAAAATGCAAAATATTCGATAAGTGACAAGTGTTCAAGAACTTTTTAACTTTTCTTAAATGGTTAAAAAAATTATTATTTGTTTCCTAAATGGTATTTTCCGTGCAAATCGTGAAGAGGTAATATTTTTCGTTAATTTTCCAATTTTTTAAACAATTAAGTTTTCTTGATTTATTACCGAAGCTTGTACCATACACGGTAGGGCTAAATAAAGTGTAAAGTAAATAGGATTTTTCATCATGGTAAAATGGCATCCCACGAACATTTTAAGATGAAGAGAAAAATAATCGGATGGGCGCTTTTTGAAAAAAATCGATTTTTGTATTTAATTACTAAGAAATGAAGAAACTTTCATAAGAATATATGGTAAACATGGCTTAACATTTTTTTTAATGAATTTAGTTGTCTGTTACCCCACAAATATTTCAAGGGCGGCATGGTTCAATCTTAAATTTGAGCTGTACTAGAAATTTCTATAACCTCAGATTCGCAACCTATGATGTTTTTAAAAAATTGACAAAAAGGCTAATTTTAACACCTGACGTGATGGAGCATATCAGACACCAGATTCGGATTCAGCGACACCAAAAACAAATAAGTATTTTAGTAGTGATGGGCGCTGCTCGGTATTTCAATCATGACCAAATCTGACCGGTCATGACAGTTGGTAAAATGATGTTGGTCATGATGTTGGTAAAATGCGGTCAGACCCGAAAATCTCCACTAGGAAAGGTTTGTTTATAGAGAAAAGTGGTTTAGTTGTTAGGACATACCCTATGCTAAACTTGTACAAAAAGTCTTTCGGTTCTAAATATTCCAGTTATTCTCTGAATAATAAAAATGCCAAAAAGCTTAGCATAACAGACGACACTTTTGATAGTTTCGCGCGAGTTTCAAGGGGAATTTAAAACGGACACTTTATAAATTGACAAATTACTTTGAAAATGTCACATTTATTAAGCAATAATTTTAAAATAATATTTATTAGTATACTAAGTTATTTTTAATAAAAATTCCATTAATTTTATTCCTAAACACTAAGGTGAGTACTTCGTATCTTGTAGGTTATGATCGCAAATAAAAATGTTTGTTTTCTTTAACTTGTAATATATTGTATATACAGATTTCATTATTAATTTACATTGAGTAGTAATTTGCGTAATTTAATTATTTATATACATATATGTAAATTGTGTGCACATTCTCATGTATAAATGTATTGAAAAAAGTTTCCTAGATAATTTAAAATAAATAATTAAAACAAAATATTTTAAATTTCAATGCCAAGTAAATGAAAAATAAATTTAAATTATGTCTTTATTTGTCTATAAAATTTGAAGCATGAAAAGGTATTTTTTATTTTAAATTATTTAACGTTTAATGTTAATTTAGTGATAATTTAATAGTGAATTTTGCGTAATCGTCGTATTTTACAGACTTCAAACAATAAAAAATTCATTGGGTTTTTCGTTCATGCAAGGGTACTGAATTGGTCGTGCAATTCCTTTTTCTATTAATTATTATAATATTCTTTCAAAACTGTTCGTCTGAAATAATAGTACATTATGCAACAAGGGGCAAAAGTAGAAGAGTTTTCCAGCGGGTGAGTTTACTGCCAGAACGAGAATATTCTTCCAGAGGGTGTTCTCGGGTGCTTACTGCCCTCGCTTTGCTCGGGCAGTAAACGCACCCTCTGGAACAATATTCTCGTAAGGGCAGTATAATCACCCAAGGGAAAAATCTACTTTTGCCTCGTGTTGCATATAGTATTTTATTCCACTCTCGACTGAACGGCCACTTTTTGGCCCTGAAAAACGGGGTCGAAACAACTTCGCATCCTTAAGAGAATTTTTGGAAATTAAAATTTTTGTTTCAAATTTTTTCAAATTTTGAAAATTTGTGGAAAAAAATTACTTTTGCCCCGCAAAACTACTTTTCGGGAAAAATATGCTACTTTCGCCCCGCTTACCAGGGGCAAAAGGTGGGTTTTTCGGTCGGGTGTGGAATAAAATTTCTTAATGACGTTCAAGCCTTCTTTATTTCTCTTTATATGTAGGAGAAAAAATAATTATAGAAAAATTCGTGTGAATGTTGAGAGTTGTTACAAAAATTTTCGTAATTCCAAAGAAAAATAATATTAAAAAAGGTTTTAAACAATTATTTTTCTTGAAAACCCATTCAAAGAATTCAATTTTATTTCACTTTCATTGTTCCCATTTTTAATGATAATAATTACCTTATTGAATTTCTTCACATATAATAAATAATAACAAATAATATATTATTTACACAGATTACTCATAAATCCAAATTCATAATAATTAGATATCAATTTAATTTAATTTAAAGAAAAAACAGTATTTTCATTTAGGGAATATAACCTAAACGATACACAGTACTTCACTTAATGTTTAAGTCTCATATCTATTGAAACGTTATTCAAAGTAACTTAGCTCGCTACTATTATTAAAAAAATATTACTTAATAAATGCAACAGATTTTCAATGCAATTTTTCAATTCGTAAAGAGTCATTTTCAAATTCCCCTAGAAACTTGCGCGAAACTGTCAAAAGTGTCATCTACTATGCTCAGCTTTTTGGCATTTTTATTATTTTGAAGGATAACTGGCAGATTTAGAACCGAAAAACTTTTTGTAAAAGTTTAGCATAGATTATGTTCTAACAACTAAGCCACTTTTCTCCATAAAAAACTTTTCTGACTGTCAGGCCGAGCAGTGCCTATCACTACGCATGACACTTTTATTTTGTTGTGTGCATGTGTTATATTTATTTTCATCTTAAAATGTTCGTAGAGTTACAGACAATCACAAGCAATAAAAAAAATCTTTAAAAAAATTTTATCCAATATTCACCACATAATCTTGTGAAAATTTCTTAATTTTTCAGTAATCAAATACAAAAATAGAGTTTTTCAAAAAAACACCCCTTTGACTATACACATTTTCATTGTTATGTATTCGTTAGGTGACAGATAACCACATTCAACATTAAATCTATTTTTAAATAATTTAACCAATATTTACCATATAATCTAATGAAACTTTGTTCATTTCTTAGTAATTAAATACAAAAATCGACTTTTTTCAAAAAGCGCCCTACCGCTTATTTCAATTTGTATCCTAAAATGTTCATATAATACCATATTAACACAAACAATAAAAAATCCCATCTACTTGGAACTTTCATTTAAAGTTTATTCAGCTCCATCGTGTGTAGTTCACCACACAGTCATGTGAAAACTTCAAATTGGCAACTGAACTCGCTAGAAGCGCAAAAAAGGCCGTATAAACGTGAAATTAGTTTTAGCCAACGGTTACAGAAAAAAACTACGGTCGTCAACGAGAGCCGGAGGGGGGGGGGGCAAAATGGTCAAAAATGGTTAAAATAGTTTATGGATGACCCCTTATAATTGGTTAAATATTGTAATCTGATATATAAGAATTAAAAAGAAGATTTTAGAGAACACCAAAATAATAGAAAAATATATAGGTTCGATTACTGAAAGGTCCTATGAATTTTGAATTTCCTTTTGTCCAGAGAATTTTTTTTGTTGCTTTCGACGGCCGAGAAAATAAAATAAAGAAAAGTCCTAAAATATGGCAAACTGAAATTTCAATATTATTTCAAACTCTTAGAGATAGCAGTTATCAGTGCTGGGGAAGTAAATCAATAAGAGAATCCTACTCTTGTAAAGTTATAAAAATTGTTAACAGAATTAATTTAGACACTCCATTTTTAATTATTATTTACTAAATTAGAAATTTGGTCAATATTATTTTGATAGGCCTTTATCGGCATGTTCGAATAGTTATAAGTTTAAATTATTATACATATAAATTTATACCATTTTAATTCTACGCACTCTTTTATTTTCGAAATATTAGGATTGAAAAGCTGAATAAAAAAGGTGAAAGATTAAAATTTTTAAACCCTCCAATTTAAAGATCAACAAATTACAAAGCTGAACTAATTAGAAATATGTCAAATTTAGTAATTCTAATATAAATTAATTTCTTCTTACAACACAATTTTACCCTAACAATTTGTTGTTCAAGTTACCAAATCTGTTTCTTGAGCAGTAATTTTTTCTGTAAACTCGTTACTTGTAACGAATTACTCCCCAACACTGCTAGTTATAAATAAATTATGACTAATATTAATCAAATAGTACTTACGCTACTATCGATTATACATCATGATCTCAAACTCGACATGCAAATCGTGCAAACTTGAATAAAAAAACTACCATGCTTATTTATCATATAAAACTGGAACTGAAGGTTCGACATATAACTGTCTTTAGAAAACAAAATTAAAAAAAAAACGTCTACAAAATAATTCTAATATTTCAATACCACAGCCGAGCCTCCAACTCAGTATTTAAACACCTCATTATTTACAAAACTAAATAATCTATAAAAGAAACCTCGAGCATTAAAAAGCAATTTGAAGACTTTCCTATCTGAAGATGTTACTGTATTATTTTTAGCGTCTAAAGAGTAGACAACATTAAATTTCTGGATCTTTTTAATCAGCTTAATTTAAAATACGAAAACTGCTATGTTAGATCTTTAATTATCACGTCAGGTTTAATCGTAAAAAGAGCTTCACACCAAGCTAATCATTCTCGATATTACCTGAGACTCATATGAAATATCTCGGTGCCAGTTTTGCTTCGACGTGAAAGTCTACTGTCTCTCATAACGTTACGGCCGAGTTTACTAATGCAGAAATAAATGTTTCTACTTTCAACAAAATATGAATCATTGGAACAAGCATATTTCCTTCTTTTTTTTAGAAAAATGCATAATTTCAGTAACCGAATTTCCCGAAATGCGTTTTGTTATTTACATATTTATACACTTGATTTCAATACAAAATTTTTGTATCATTACAAAGAATTCTTTGGGCAGTAAAACGCAAATTTACAAATTATTTACATAGTCCGTTGCAAACTATTTTCCAAGAGATCAATGTGGCCTACATTCCTGGACATAAGATTTGCAATAAATGCTGGAAGAAGCAAGGAAAGATGCATATCAGGTGCAAACTTAATATGTAGGAATGTGAACCAGAACATGAGGACAATTTGGCATAGCTCTTGAATTTAAGCAATGATTACAATTGCTGCTTTGGCAAATATTCGATCGCTTGGTATTCAAAATTGTTTTGAGTGAACCAAAAAAAAAATCTGAAAAAATAGTTACAAATAAAATTAAAGTCGGCAGTCGCACGACACAATTTCCAATTTATAAAATGAATTGCAAGATGTAAAATTAATTTGAAAAGCTTTGTACAATATTCAAACTTAAATTACAAAAAAAAACTTTCTACTATAATCTAATTGTAATTAAACAATTGCTAATTGAAAATAATACAAAGCAGCAATTACTAAATTAGTGAAAATGTACAAGCAACCCTTCCGAAATAGCGATCGTAACATGAACGGCGGAAAAATTTAAAGACACTTACTTTTCCGGCACATCTTCGAAAGCTGTTCCGATTCCACAGTCCGGATGCACATCACAGTTATGGACAGTCTGGAAAAATGGACAAAATATTGAATAAAAAAGTCCTTTGATATTTTCACAGGAATTACTTATAAAATTTAGGATTTGATTGTGAAAAATAAACAGAAAAGAAATTTCGTAATATAGGGTGGAGTGCATTTTTTGGTTTTTAAATTAATGTAGAGAAAATAAATGCTTCGAGACGTTAAAATGATTAATCATATTTTGTGTATGAACTATTAACTATTCCTTTCTAAAAAAAGTGGTGAAACGATATGTCTCGAAAATCTCAAAATCATTGTCTATTCATCACTTGAAGTTGTTTTATATCTTACATTTGAAAATGAAAGCTACAAATAATAAAAATCAGAAAAATCCTTCTGCAAACTAAAAACGCTGGTGCTTTTTCAATACTCTTCCGCGTTTAGATTAAAACTTTCCAATTATCAATTGAATTATTGATAAAATCATAAAGTTCTAAAAATTCGTCGCCCTAAAGTACGCCATGTCCCTCAACTGTCAAACTGAAAAAATGAGGTTCAAAGTTTAAACATAATATACTCTACAAAAACGTTGCCAAATGTCGAAATAAGTTTATCGGTCAAAAATAATGCATGATCAAGAAAATATTAGCACAAACTTTAATACTATTATGAATGTATTTTAGCTGATGTGGAAAATTGGTTTTGGACATGGCGTAATATGAAATTTAAAAAATTCGTTTTTGCTCAGAATTATAGTACGCCATGTCCACAAAATATTTACAAATTAACTATTTATAATGAAATTCTTAAGTGAAAAGTTTAACAGAATGATAGTTTACATTATTACGTTGTATTACATACCTCGAATTACATGAATGATTCGAAAATTATTGACCTTTGAGTAATATTCCGATGGTTACTTTTCAGGTTAAATATATTTTTGAAATTTGTTATTCCTCAAATTGAACTTAGGTTATCCATATAAAATATGCACTACGAAGTTGGCATTTTTCCACTTACAGCAACGCAAAAAAGGTCATGGCTTGATATAATTCTAACTTTTAATTAATGTCACTATTTTAATTGATAATTGTAGCAGCTGAGGAAATAAATATAAGGGAAAAATGTATTAAAAAACAAAGTTGAACCCTTTCAGAGCCTAAAAATAATAATAGTTCAAAAATGTATAAAAGTGGACATGGCGTAGTATAACTCTAGGGCGACGAAATGTTAGACCGTATTAGTTTTTTCATCGGAAATTATCATTTTTAAACGAAAATCATTATCAGCACACCCGATTTT
>CAKNWT010224779.1:0-15382 GCA_932066315.1 Andricus coriarius
GTTTTTAACAAAAGTTATGTGCTTGGTGATTACGATAATAAATGAAAATTTGAATTAAGTCATGTTTCACTCATTTACGAGTTATTGAAATTTAAATTCATTTAATCAAGTAGAATTATTAATTACGGTTAAGCAAACAATTAGCATTATCATTTAAAATTAAAAGAATTTTGTTTTAAATTCATAAATTAATCCTGTATAAGGTTCCGAATTCGCAAGAAATTCATTTGTTGATTAATATTGAAAAGATGAGAAAACGTATTTTATCTGAATAAATATGCCCTTCTGCTCTTAGGATTAAATTAGAATGATACAAGAGATTGTTTAAATCCATAAATACAAACAAAAACAACAAATAATAATAATAGTAGAAGGAACGCCGGCTCTTGTGAAGTTATGACAGCTTACAGTAAATAGGTTAAGAATAGGTTTTGAAAAAGGGATAAGGGAGATAACCCTATCCTGACAGACAGAACACCTGAACGCAGGTAAAAATAGTAGTACCTACCTTGCGCTTCGAAAAGATAAGTCCGATTTGTACACTTCTATAGGCTGTCAGCCTTCCCAGTCGAACCGACCACCAATCCCGAGTCAGAGTACTCGACGCTCTTGGTCAAGCTGGACCGTATCTCGAGTGGCTGTCCAACGCAAGGACAAACCCCGCAAAAATTTAAACGTAATAACAACAATTTAGTAAAAGCCGCGCTATGGCGCGCCTTTTTCTTAAGGGGGGAAGTGTAACAATCTGTGATTGTTCATTGATGCCTTACTGTCCATTAGAGGCAGCACCTCCCTGACATGCGAAATGATATGAGATATTCGAACCTCCTTCAAATCCATTTTGATTACAGGTAGATTTACTAATAGAATTATTAGTTAATTAATACATAATTTGGATTAATATATAATTGAATAAATTAAAGACAGAGACTTGGTATATTAAGAAAGAGAACTGACTCTGTAGTTTTAGGAATTTCTAAAGTTAAGTTTCAATTTGGTTTTATGATTTACACGTAATTGGAAAAGAATGTTGTTTGCTACAGGTTTTGTTTTCAGCTCTAATTTAGAATGTGGAATAAGTATGAAAAAAACGTAAATTGAATGAGTCCTAAAGGGTTTTAGGAAAGAGGGTTCCGGCTAGAATAGTTAAATCAAATATGGCCAACGGCCATACCACGCTGGAAGCACCAGTTCCCGTTAGATCACTGAAGTTAAGCAGTGTTGGGCGCGGTTAGTACTTGGATGGGTGACCGTCTGATACTACTGCGTTGCTGTTGGCGGTCGTGGGTGTGGTGAGCCCATTTACTTACAAATCCACCTAAAAAACACTACCCGAATCGGGTAGTGTCACGCTTACCCCTAGAGGCTCGCCGAAAGGGAAATAGCTTAATGATATACAAATAAAGTAGACATTGTTATTAACTAGTTTAAACCAGAATTTAAGTTGATTTTTAGTTGTGCTAAAACTGTAAAAAGTAATCAACATTTTACTACTATTAATTATTTGAAATTTTGATAGTGAGGCATGAAATGAGATTTGAGCCTGAATCGACGAAACGTGGCATTTTTCAGTAAGCGAACTAGGCCGCAGTTTCATCATAGGTTGACGAGGAATTAGGTCATGCTTTAGTCAAGTTGGGGGTGTTAATCTGAATTATGATTGGCTGGAAGTATGAGTATGATTGAGAGTAGGGTTGCGCGGGAGATCCACGAATCGCTGCGCGATCCGGGAGCCAGCGAGCAACATCGATTTTCGAGATAAGATTTTGGCTGACTCGAGACGCGGAATCTGTGTTTTGTTCTCTCCAAATTTATGTTAATTTGGACTTGGAATATTTTCTTATCAACGTATTTGAAGAATATATATATATATATATATATATATATTTTCAATCAAAACCTTTGTCTTAGAGTGACTTTTACCCTAACTTGTAATAATTACAGTGTTACTTTAATTAAAATTAAAACGGTTAATACTCTGGTTGTGGAACGAACTCGTTGATCAACAATTACTACCCAGATAGCAAAAGTGCGGGGCACGTTACACGCACGGAATGCGAGGCACGCCGTGCCTGCAGGGTGCGAGGCATATGCGCGGCACTGTGTAAGGGGCACGCACGTGCGAGGCATATGAGGCGTACTTCGTGATGGGGACGATATGTGGCGCATGTGCGTCGCACTTCGTGAGAGGCATTATTTCTAGCTTGAATACATAAGTGAGAAGCGTAGTTTTGAATAAAAGTAATTATTATAACTATTATTTTGAACTATAATTACTGTAAAAATGGTTTATTCATAAAAACTGAAACACTTGCAATTTTATCGTAAGCATAAATCAGGAAATTTCTATAAATAACATTAATTGAATGCATTTGTAAAATTGCTTAATGTGCAATGCATTTTATTGATTTAAAAATGGTAATTTAATAGTATGTTCCTTTACTCGATCGGTGTATGATTAATAAGAACTTTACAGCTGTGTAATTACACACAAAAATTTCAAAACCATAAAAAACTATAAAAGAATAAAGTGTAAAAGAAAATAGTTAAAAAAATATGTCTACAAATGCTTACACCGAGTGAAGAATTTTTTGAAATATTTTTGTATGTTTATCCTGAAAGTTAACCTAAATCCTTTCGCGCCAACTTGAGTCACAGGAGCGATCGCGCCGCGGTCTGTTGACCGCCCACGTTTTTTCATGCTTATCATTCTGTTTTCTATACTTTTTGTAAATTATTTAGTGCCATGAAAGCAAAAAAACTCTTATACAACTCGGCAAACACCTTCCTTATCAACATTCTTTATTTAAACAACATATAGTTAGCCATCAACATAATATAGATTCTAGCTTGAAAATAATTTTGTTTTCAACTTTTTTCGGCACAAATATAATTTTGTTCAACTAACTAGAATAAAACTAGAATTTAGAATAAAACTAGAATATGCTTAAGTATAATTGACACTTCAAAAAAGGCTACTTGAAAAAAGTACATAACTTGACACTTGTAACTTGAAACTACAATATAATCAACTTACGAGTAGGTGGCAAAAAAAAAGAAAAAAAAAAAGGAATTTTGGCCGGAAATAGCGGAAATTGCCGTAAATAGAGGTCGTAAGTGTAACTAAAGAATACATGCCCCTCCCATCTCACCCAAAGCTCACTGGTGAGCACGATATTGAAAATTCCGAAAAGACGCTCACTTGACCGCCCACGCGGAAGGATTAAGGTTACAAAGAACAAACAAACACCCGTAAAAAATTCCAAATAGCCAGAAATTTTTGTTTTGTATTTACATAATATTTCAAAAATTTTCAATTTGAATTGGAATTTTTTTAAAAGATGAAACTGTTGGAGTCATTTGAACTTTATATATTTTTTTTATCCTTATAACTTCCATTAGTTAAAAACTACATCTTTAATTTTTAATGAACGTGCATGTATTTTTACTATTACCTAGAGATCCTCTAGGGAGAGTTGAGACACGTTTCCCCTCCAATGCTCGCCGCTGTACCGGAACTTGATATTTCACTGCGGCGCAAAAAGTTCGGAAAGTGACGTGTAGCACAATACGTGACAGCACGCGAGCGAGCATCGAGAAATTTTCGTATTTGAGCCAAAGGATTAAAAAGTGGAAAGTGCGTCCAATTATTTATCATAAATTATTTTTCTTCGTTTATTTATATTAAAGCTATGATGGCTGAAGTGTGATGTGCGAGTTTTGTGATTAATCAAGAAGTGAAAAACAGGTTGTGTATAACCTACTTTCCGAAGAAAAATATTGACAATATTTTTGTGAGATCTGAGTGTTTTGCAAAAATGGTAAATTGCTGTATTTTATACTGCAATAATTCATCTAAAAAAGGGTTTTTCCTGAAACAAATTCCACGGGATCCCAAGCTTCGATAATTGTGGATTCAGAATATCAATCGAGCAGATTGGAAAGCAACTGCAAATCATGTGCTTGTGAGGTATAGACACTCTTTTATTTATTAAAGTGAAATAATATATGGTCAAGGAAAACTTTATTTGCAACAACTTTAATTACAGGTACATTTTGCATCTTATATTTATTATTATTATTTTTAGAATATGAATTTATGAAATCTCATAATTTGAATCGTCATCCACTCCTACAATTTATTTTTACATTATATTTATGTATAACCTTTTCGAACCAAAGCTTTGCTTCCAACCTACAAAATGTATTTATTTAACCTATATTATTTATGGAAATTTGTATAATATATATGCCTGAAAGTGATTTTTAATTACATTTCGTTTATTTTAAATATTCCATTTAATTATATTCTCTTTATTTTGTATTAAATCTGTTTTGGAATGAACACTCTATTTGAAAATCGCGCCATTTTTAGAATAGCAGGTTCCGGTATAGCGGCACCACTCAGAATTTGAGTACCCCGCGTCTCAACTCTCCCTTGAGCATCTCTACTTTTTCCAAGTGCACGACCCGCCACGAGTGTCTTCGCGACTTCTCGTCCCGCGCGCACGATACCCGCACCGGTACGCATGACATGTCACCCTCACGACGTGCGACACACCTGTCATGCATCTGAGGACGCAGCTGTGTCATCCCCTGCGCGCACTTTTCTATCTGGGTAATAATTAAAAGTTAAAATTTTAAGAATTTTCGGGCCAAAACTATCCCTGATCTTTACATTAGTCGGTGGTTTCTTTCAGCACTAATATCGACTTATCAACAGTCGGTAATGCATGTATCGGCCGAACCTTGATGCTTAGTCTGTCCGTGCCTTATCGACAAAATGGTGTCGCCCCAGTGCGTCCTACACGTGCCTTGGGACTCCCCTGACATCCACGGGTATTCCTCTGTTTCAACAAGTGTCACGGGTCTACCTTCTACACAAAAGATGTGGGATTCCCCTGTATCTGCTAGTGGGGTTCTCCCTATTTCTATAAGTGCCGTGCTGAGATTTTCTGAGCTGTTTCAGGTGGCAGTGATCCAAATACTGGAAGAATATATCAGTGATCGACCTCACTAGCCTCTACGTTGAACTATGTGCGTGCGCAATCTAATACTGTAGCTTGGATCAACCTACATTTTATCAATTAGTATTTCGCGCGCTGAGATTTAATGGTTAGTTGAGGATTTAGTTCATAACACCAAATCAATTGAAGAAAGTGTGAGGTGAGTGCATATCTGCCATCTTGGAACCAAGCCTGTGGTGCACGCATCCAGTCTTACCGTTTAGTGCAGGATAACTTGCGCATGTGCAGAATAAAGTTTCGGCCATAATCATGTGACGTAGGGCCATGCCTACTTATTTAAATTATACGCCACCTAGCGGCCTAAATCGCAAATGCTGAAGACCAGTAGGAACCTGCGGTACAGATACAAATTTAAATCTAATAAGCGTAGGAAAGCGAGAATACTGAAAGTAAACCGAAGAAACAAAGCATAGATTGAGGAAGAAAACCAAAAAGAGAAACTCAGAAAGCATAAATCTTTGTGTCTCAAGGACGCTTCCGACTTTCAAGAAATTTATCGTCACCCATTAAAATCCTTGAATCAAGTATGAAAAACAAAACCCTTGACCGGGGACAGGAAAACATTACAAATCCAGGTTCTAACGAAACACACTTCCAGATATGTAAAAGACCCAAAATAAAATCTCCAAAACAATGATCTGCCCTTTCTTTTCTTTTACCTCTTTAAGTAAATACTTTAAAGCATACAACCCTCTTCAGATACATTAAAAACATCCCATAACTTCTTCTCAAAAACCTTAACACAAAAAATGCCATTGTCTACAAAACACATGCAGCCAATAACATAAAGACAAGGCGCCAAACACCCGACCCCTGTTCTCATATTGCAAGACTTATGACTTGGACAATAACGCCCCGACTTCGGTCCTGACTCACTGACATCTTAAGGCCGACCGTAACGTCAAAACTGACCTCCCAACACAACTCTTAAACCTCAGTTGACAGGATCTAGCCCAGGCCTGCCCAAACTGGGAAGAAAGACTCATTCACCGCATGCTCGAGTTCCACCATCACTTCCCTCATCACGGGTCCAGAGGCTTGGGGGGGGGGGGGCGATCGCTCTTGTGAAGTTGAATGAGTAGAGGACGGTGGTGGTGTTAAAATCCCATCTGGCAAATGATTCGATTTCCCCAATTTGGGCAGGCCTGATCTAATTTTTTTATCAAATTTTTGTGCTTTTCCGGGAAAACTCTTCTTTCCTAGAATATTCTCCCCCACGACACACAAATTTATTAGAACCGGTTTTCTTCCGTAATATGGGCGTGGACAAGTTTTCTTTCCTAATCGCGATTGGCTAAGTTCCTTTTAGTAGGATCAGTACTAGAAACAATGATAGGGGCTATCCCCTTTTATTCTTGTGACGTGTAAATATCAAGACCGCGAATATTAGCAAAAATACTATGTAATTAAATCGTACACCTTTCCCTATCTACATTTATTCTTAGGAGAACACCTTACGTTCTACAACAGCCGCGAACCACAAATTGAAAAACATCATGGGAGATGAACTAACAACTTTTAAAATTGCAGCGATCAAGACGAACTAAATTTCTCTCTTATCTACTATCAAAAATAAATGATTAACTGTCGACATCTGAGTTGGACTTCACAATCGTAAGTTACTAATGAAGGTAATTTATAACTTATCAAACCGGACCTAATTAAAATAACATTTAACTTAATAGAATAACTTTTAACTAATTTTTGAATTATTAAAAGTAATTATATTAACTTACAACTAATGTTTAAATAATAGTATTGGGAATTATCATTAAATACACTGTTTCATTAAATTACAATCAATTTTTATTTAACAACAATCTTAAACTAGATTTACAAAAAAATCAATCACATTCATTATAAAAAATCGTTTAATGTACATAAAATCTTTACCTAGATTTATAAAAGTATTCATTAATATATTATATGCTTTTGACGCAAGGTATCAATAATTTTTCCTGTCTCCGTATTAGAAAAACAATTTTCAAAATATTTTTACCACGCAGTAAAATTCACCGGAAACAGTCCATACGCCCCTGACTGTTTACGTTCAAAGAGCCTGGATTCAATGTCACTGTCAGTCCCAAAACCTACACTAAATCCAAGTTTGACTGTATATATGTATATATAATTATAATGAACCGTGAATATAGTTCTGTTTTAAGAAAAAGCTTTGTGTTATCTGTCTACACACGAGTGGTATAGAGTGTGACGATGTTTTCGGAGAAAACGCAGAAAGTTGTGAGCAACAACTTTCCGGGGTTTCGCCGAAGCCAGACTTAACCTCGGAACCCGAGGAAAAGGCCGGCCTGACAATATTATTATAAATAAAAATGCACGCTTATCGCCCAGTCAGGAAAAATAAGGTTGGGTTGGGACACCGTTAATCAAAAAAAAATAATAATAACTGCATCTCATAAACGCCAGAGTATCCTTAGTTGAAAATTTGTTGTAACCTTCCGTAACTCGCACAAACGGGGTCGAGAAGTAAACAACGCAGCGAACTGACAGTTAGCAGACAACGCAGACAGCCAACAGCAAGGAAGCAGGACGGGAGGATGCAACGAAGTCAGCACGGCGCACAGGTCCCGCGCATTGCATGGCGTCACTACCGGACGACCATGTTGCACCGATAAGGTGGGGGGTGCCACAACCATTCGCCATGTTTCGCAGTACATGCTACACCTCAGCGCCACCTTCCATCACTGGCACCAAAACATGGCGTCATTACCAGACAGTCATGCTTCATGACCAATTAGAGTGGTGCCACAACTATTCGCCATGTTTCACAGTACATGCTACACCTCAGCTCCACGGTCGGCGGTGAGTAGTGGTACGGAGACAATTACCGAGTCACAGGACGAGCCAGCCCTGCAACCACATACCGTTAAGCTTCACTTGCAGTGTCGAAGGCAGTACGTAACTAAGTCAACCAGCCCTGCATCACGGCACGGAGTGATGACCCCGCGCTGATGTGGTTCAGTAAACGACCATATTAGAGTTAGCACGTGAGGACCAATGGGCAGCGCGCAGCGGAAGAACCAAGGCACCCATTGGCCGAAATCGACAGGCCAGCCATCTTCCCTCCAACCGACCAATCGAGAGGCACGAAACGAAGGCTCGAGAAGGAAGGAAGCGAAGAGGAACGCGGGACCTGTCACTTGTGTTTTTCTGACTTGGCGGCGGTGCACCCGCGCAGACCGAAACGACTGACCCGGAGAATACAAGGAGTTCTTTTATTGAGAAAAGACGGAGAATGGACGGAGATAAGGCGACATACGCAAAGTGGTTGCAAGGTTAGTGGCCTTTATTAGTTTCTGGCTTATTCAGTGTTTGCTTCTCTCGACCTCGCGCGGCGTGACCGTGGGGACCACGAGCGTGGGATAAAATATAGTGTTGACCGAGACTCTCGCGATACCTGGGAGTGAGGCACGCCCGGCTCAAGGCCCGAATACGGATAGTGAAGCGGGCGTTCCTCAAAAGACCCGTGGATGTGGGCACGCGCCAGACACGTCAGGCGACGTGGTGCAAAGGCGGGCGTCTCGGTCGGCCATTTTGTAGCCGACGAAGGACTCTTGCGATTTCTCGACCGGTTTTGGTGTGCGCAGCTTTGAATTGTTTGATCGGGTTATTGGTTATTTTGTGTGCGTGTATTATATTTTTCATGAATAAAGATAGTTGTTAATTTTCCATTTTTACTAAGCGGAGTGTTAAAGAATCTTTATTACCGTCACTTTCGGGTCAGACTCTCTCTCGCTCCACCGATCCCATCCCTTCTCTCAGGCGGGCTAGCGGTAAGCCAAGGGTTTAACCTAGTGGCTGCGACAGGACCGGCGCCAACGGGGCTCTGGTAGGGAAACCTACCTGGCGCCTGGGACAATAGAAATTCAACGAGCTTCGTGGGTGGTTCCTGAGTCGAAAGAGTGCGACTCACGAACTCGGCAGAATCCGGTAGTTGTGTCGCAGCTATAGGTAAGTGGCTGCCTAGAAATAATTAATTCTTTTTGATCGCCTAAAAAAGTAACTGGGTTTTCCAATCCTGGGCCATCCCCGGCCAGGATACGTGGTTAGCCGTGGAGCACACAGTAAAAGTTGGAAAGCCTGGTTACAAGGGATACTACCAAACTACACACATATTTTTCTGGTGTCGTTGAAAAATATTCTCGAAAATATTCACATTATGAACAATAAATATAAAAACTGAACGAATGTAAATAAGTTCGATACCTGCATGTTAAAAACACCTCTCTTGGAGTGATCGTCTAAAACGACCACTCTTGCATTGGTCGTATAAAAGAACCACTGTGTTTTTTGAGTTGGCCCCTCGTTTTAGCACGCATATTTACACGGCAAACAGCAGATAGATTTAGTAATCATTACTCTCCGGTATAATAGATTATTTTCAAATATTTTGAATTCAGGGATTTCAAGGAATTCACGTAATTCATGGAATTCATGAAATTCGGGGAATTCACGAAATTCAAGGAATTCACATCATACAGGAAATTCAAGGAATTTGCGGAATTCAAGGAATTTGCGGAATTCAAGGAATTTACGGAATTCAAGAAATTCACGGATTTCACGGAATTCAAGAAATTCGCGAAATTCAGGGAATTTACGAAATTCAAGGAATTCGTGGAATTCACGGAATTCATTAAATTCACGGAATTCAAGGAATTCACAGAATTCAAGGATTCTTTGAATTCCGTGAATTCCACGATTTCCTTAAATTCCCCGAATTCTACGAAGTCCGTAAAATCCCCGAATTCCGTGAATTTCGCGAATTCCGTGAATTTCTATAATTCCTGGAGGTTGTGGATTCCGCGAACTTCTTGAATTCCTTGAATTCCGTGAATTCTTTGAATTCCTTGAATCCCATAAATTCCATGAATTTCATGAATTCCTTAACTTCCGCGAATTTCTTGAATTCTGTGAATTCCTTTTATTCCGTTAATTATCTGAATTCCGTGAAATTCTTGAATTCCGCGAATTTCTTGAATTCCGTGAATTCCTTTTATTCAGTGAATTCCTTGAATTCCGTGAATTCCTTTTATTCCGTGAATTCCTTAAATTCCGTGAATTTCTTGACTTCCGTGAATTCCGTGAATATCATGAATTCCTTGAATTCCGTGGAGTTAATGAATTCTGTGAATTCCTGGAATGCCGCGAATTTCTTGAATTCCGTAAATTCCTTCTATTCCGTGAATTCCGCGAATTTCTGGACTTCCGTGAATTCCTTGAATTCCTAGAATCGCGTGAATTCAATGAATTCCTAGAATTCCGTGAATCCCGTGAATTCCCTGAATTCCGCGAATTTCTTGAATTCGTTTTATTGATTGAATTCCTTGAGTTCCGTGAATTCCGTGAATTACGTGAATTTCATGAATTCCGTGGAATCCTTGAATTCTTTGAATTCCTTGAATTCTTAGAATTCCGTGAATTCCCAGAATTTCGTGGATTCCTAGAATTCCCTGAATTTCATGAATTCCGTGAATTCCTTGAAATCCGTGAATTCAAAATATTCTAAAATAATCTATTATACCGGAGTGTAATGATTACTAAATCTATCTGCTGTTTGCCGTGTAAATATGCGTGCTAAAACGAGGGCCAACTCAACAAACACAGTCAGGGCCGGCGCAGCCAATGTTTTGCATGTCTGGAGTTTGGAGTTTGTAAATGGGAGGGAGTGGGGGGGGGAGTAAAAAAATTTCCTTGAGTTTTTTTATTTTAACGAGAAGGTTCTTCTTCGTACATCATTCCTGCAGATAAATGCGTTTATAATTTTATTTAAATCTAATTCATCCAAACAATCTTGGTGTATATGTAATATTGCCAGTTTATTAAGCCGCTTTTGCCCCATCCTTGATCTTAAATACGTTTTCAGATGCTTTAGCGCCGAGTATGAGTGTTCATTCATACACGAGCTACTAGAAATAGGCAGTAAATTTTGTATTAGTTTCTTGTACTCTGAAAGAAGACTACAAATCTCAGCATTACCTTTTAAAAAAGTTACTACGTCCTTCAGGCACTGGAGTTTCACATTTTTGGGTGAAATTGTATGCAAAAACATACCACGGTGCAATTTGAGTTTTGTTGGGTCGAAATCTTCCTCTTTATAAAATTGTATGATCTCATCAACACAAGAGCCTTCCTGACCAATCACAAAGTTTTCGAATGAGTTTAGGAGCCCATGCCTTGTCGAATTCAGCTTCCCGATTTCCAGTGAGACTGATTAGGACTGCTTCAACTTTCTGGTCAGATTTATTTATACTGAGGTCAGCTTTTTGCAAATCCGTATTCAATACTTCGATTCTGTGGAAGATTTCGATCATTACGGTAAGCAAAAAGTAGAACTCAATTACTCACAATTATTATTCTCGCTAACATTAAGAGAGCTAATGCTATTAGCGGAATTGCTATTTCCTTCTTCTGTCGATGGAATAGAATTGGAAGAAATTATACCTGCGAATTTGAAATGTTGAAATATAGAATCGAAAATATTCTCGTCAGAAATCGCCAGAATTCCTCATTTTTTCGGACTATTCCTGAATTTTTTTAGTAGGGTTTTAGTAGCAGAATAAAAATATTTGGAAAAAAACGAATATTCACATTTTGAGAAAGTTATTGGCGCTGTAAAATTGGGATTGCTTTCAATTAATTTCATTGAATTTAATACAAACGGTAAAAATGATTATGAATATAAGTCTTCAATTTGTTTGAAAAATCCAAAATGTCCTAACGTTTCGGTAAAAAAAATTTCAGCAAAACATCTGAGATGCTTTTTTTCTTTTTATAAGTTGTGAAAATTAAAAAAATCGAAAATATTAGGGTTTGGCGTTTCTCAATCTGGCATGAATTATGTAAATAAATCGATAACTATTTTGTTCAATTGTCAAAGAAATTATTATTGCAAAAAACAATATATTATAAAACTCTAAACTGACGGGTTTCTTTATCACAGACAGTTTCCTTCTTCTTTTGAGTAGTGTTTGAGATTTCATTCCTATTTTCTTAATCAAAATTTTCATCCTCACTAATACCACAGGACCTAAAGGTATTAGCGGAACTGTTATTTTCTTCTTCTATCGATGGAAGAGAATTGGAAGAAATTATACCTGCAAATTTGAAATTTTTAAATATACGATCGAAAAGATTCTCATCAGAAATCGTCAGAATTCCTTATTTTTTCTAACTATTCCTAACAAAGATTCGGACTAGTATTGCGGAATTTTCCGAAAAAATAACCGATCATGTATCGAGCTAGGGAGCTAGTATTAAGAATTTTTTCGTAACGTTAGTCCTGAACAAGCGGGGGTCTTACGAAAAATTCCGTAACGGTTGACAGTTCGAAAAAAAATTAAGACATCAAAAGTGATATTTGAAAATAAAAAAAAAATTAAAATGAATATTTGAACATCTCTTTCTACCACAATATCTGAGATATTTTTTTCTTTCTTTTTATAAGTTGTGTAAGTTTAAAAAAATTGAAGAGATGAGGGTTTGACGTTCCTCAATCCGGTGTGGAATATGTAAATAAATCGATAACTATTTTTTTTTAACTTTCAAATAAACGATTACTGTAAAAAACAATATATTATAAAACTTTAAACTTACTATTTTCTGCATCAGTCAATTTCCTTCTTCTTTTGATTGTTTACGTTTTCACTCCCATTTTCGAAATCAGAATTTTTATTCTCACTAATATTACAGGAGCTAAAGCTATCATCTTTCTTACGCAAAAAAAATTTTCTAAAAGCCGCGTTTTTCAATCACTTTTTCCTTCTTCAACTCCTTCTCTTTTGTCAACATTCGTGTCTGACAATCTCTAAGGTTACGCTTAACGATTTTCATTTTAAAAGAGATGCTCTCAGTGCAAAATGCAATCTAAAACTGAGGACTCTGGCCGAATTGTGTTTCTGTGACTGACCCAGGTATATTGTCAAAGTAACCGAAATAAGTGAAAATAACATTAACCATAGGGGGAAATTCCGTGCCCAGACTGACGGACTCGGCATGCACCCCCTGTTGAGCGACAACTCGAGAGCAATAAGTTCAGGACTATAAACATCAAAATTTTACAAGTCCATGGTAACGACCCCATGTAAATTTGGAAGTTCAAATTCTTCATTATAGATCAGGTACTTAGTGAAGGGCCTGGAGGGTACACGAAACAAGTTATCACCGATACTATTGCCGAAAACAGAAATCGAAAACGAACAGTGTAGAACCCAGACAATAGATATATTTTTGAAGCAAAAGTAATTTTTTTTTATCTTTTCGTCCACTTTTCCATGTATGGAATTTCCATGGTTGGAAATTTACATGTCTGGAGTTCTCCATGGCATCCATGCTGGCTGCGCCGCCCCTGAACACAGTGGTTCTTTTAGACGACCAACGCAAGAGTGGTCGTTTTAGACGATCACTTCAAGAGAGGTCATTTTAACATGCAGGTATCGAGTTATCGGTGCCAAAGGTCCTGATAATTAAAAAAATGTAGAATTTAGTTAAAAAGTGGCTACGTTTCGGACTCAGTGTGGTCCCTTTTCAAGCCCGTAGCAAAAAATAATTTATTGTAAAATTATTTCAAAAAGTTCACGTTAGTCATTTTAATAACAAATAGTGTTTGCAAAAATAGAAACAACATGAAAATATGTAAAAGTATAAGTAAAAAGTGAACATCATATGAAAAATTGGCGATTGAAAGACGAAATATCTTTGTGTATCAAAGTTTTAATATAACCTGCTCCATCAGAACAATGTGATTCATTCTCAAAATAGAAAATTGTTTGTACACAATAAACTGGAGATAGAAATTTGTATGTATCAATGTTATTTAAATAGACATTGATATCACTGTAAAAAATAAAGAAAAAGCAAAAATGATGTGGTAAAAGAGAACAAAGAACATAATTAAAGGTTATATAACGAAACGAATTGTAATTTAAGTTGAGCAAACAAAAAAACTTACCAAAGATTAATATAAGAACAACATTGTTGTGATTTTGGAGTGACCTAAAAGGTTCACGTGAATTTAAGTTTCACATTTGAGAGAAGTTTGTGACCTAGCGGACCGAGTAAACGGAACGAATACCCTGCAGCGTATCCTTATAATATCCACATCGTATCCTCTCCGTATCATGTAAGAAAAACTCATTAAAAAAGGAAGACGAACATTTAACTTGTTGAAATTCGGATTTTACGTGAAAATTTGCGTTAGAAGGTCACGAAGTAATTGCAACAGTCTTTCTTGCAACGTTAAAAACTTTTTAAAAATATGATACCCGTCATTATTATGGGCTAAAGGCGGCTTCAAGCGCATCCATAATCGCGTAAGCAGTATGTTGCGCGCGGAGTTTAAAAATAAAATTCAAAATTGCGAATGTGGCAAATAAATGTGAATGAATATAGTAAATAATGAAATTAATTTAAAAAAAAGGTGGCCATGTTTCAAATTAGCCGGTAGATTGTAAAAAGTTTGTTAGAGTCGTTGAATTTAAATTTTTTAAATTCTACATGATCCGTCTTTATCGACTGTGGTAACATACGAGATAATGAAAGCCGAAAAAACGCACTATATAATAAAAGTTAAAAGAAGAAGAACATTGCTTTTTGTCCTTTTTGAAAGACCAAATAGATTATCATAAAAACGTTTTGAATTTTCTTTAAAATGGAAAATTCAGTTTTTTTTTACAATGGTTCTGGTTTTACCCACAAAAAAAGTAATGAAAAATAAAAAATTCCATTTTGTGGTGAAACTATGCAAAATACGAAAGAAAGTTATTAAACAAAAATTGTTAAGCCAAAAAAGATCTAGGAAATTTGCTATTATCGATTTTTATAGGATTCGTAGTTTTCGTTTTAATCGCAAGAAATAGCATTAAAAATAAAAATCGAATTTTTGGAAAAAGGACAGAAGATACAGAAAAAAAATAAATCAACAAAAGTTATTGAAACAAAAAATATCTAAACATTTTTTTTAATCGTTTTTGGGTAGGATGCGTAGTTTCTGTTTTATTTCTAAAAAATAACAATTAAAGGTAAAAAATACAATTGTTGAAAAAACGTTACAAGCTACGAAAAAAAGTAAGCTAGCAAAAGTTGCTCCGCCGAAAAGGAGCTGCAAATTTTTTATCAATTGTTTTTTCATGCGATGCGTAGATTTTGTTTTAATCGTAAAAAAAACATGAAGAATGAAAAAAATTAAATTTTTGGGAAAATGACACAAGTTTCGAAGACAAATTAAGAAACAGAAGGTTATTTAACAAAAGTTTATTCAATAAAATTTCTTGCATAAATTATATCTACAAATTGCTTTGAAAATATGTTGACACATTGATACATTTTTTAGGGTACTG
>CAKNWT010224779.1:15482-26762 GCA_932066315.1 Andricus coriarius
TTTGCAATTTCGGAATAAGCAGTTAAACAGTTGGATTTTCAGCGAAAATCGTAACTTATTTACAATGACTTTGTACCGAACTTCTTAAATTTTTAACAAAATATTTTATATAAGAAATGGATTTGACCACAACCTAAAAAGACTACGCAATTTATGCACGGCCCCTTCGGGAAATTTCGGCATCTTAAATCATTTAAAATACAAAAGTCGACTTTTTCCACAAAGAACTCGATATGAGACTTGAAGCTAACGAAAATTTGTTGTATTTAAAATAATAAACGCATTGCAGAGTGAACACTTCATCTTTTTAAATTCTATGATTTTGCGTTGCCCAATTTTTCATTTTCCCTGACCATTAATATTCAAATACCAGCATTTTAATCTTTTAATATTTTCAACAGCGGATCTTTTATAAATGGATTAAAACAATATTTCAAATATAAAGCAAAAACTTTCAAATTCATTTATTTTACACACCAAAAAATGATTTTTCTACCATAAAAAACGACATTTTAATAAATGCTCAACCAAAAAAAAGATGAAATTTCATTTAAAAAAAAAAGAAGTTTGAAATAAGAAAGACGAATTTTCAATAAATAAAGAGTTTTCAGTCAAGAAAGAAAAGACAGTTTACCTAAATTCTTGAAACTTCAAGCCAAAAGACGAATTTTCTGTATAAAAGATAAATTTCTAACTAGAAAATATGCATTTTCAGCACGAAAAGAAAATTTCAACAAAGTAATACAACAAATCATCGGAAAAATTACTTCTTGTTTTAAAAAGTATCAAAATTAACTGGTCTAAAATTAGAGAACACACAAACATACCTGTTAGACAATACATAGAACTCATAGAATTTTGCTTAGACAACGCATATTGTACATAGCTATGAAAGACAAAATTTCAGTCATAAACAATTTAGTTGACAGAGCTGTTGCACTTTCTAACAGTAAATTTAAAACTAAAAACTTAAACATTGTCAAAAATACTCCTAAAAACAACGGTCATCCCATTAATTTCATCAACAAATACATTAATAAAAGATTAACTCATTTACAAAACAAAAACCAAATCTCTAATACTACAATTCAAAATAATAACAAATTTGATCTTAAACAATTGATTGTTTTACCGTTTATTAAAGAACTTACAAGAATTTACAAAAAAATTTTCCCAGGACTTAATATTTCAATAACTTTTAAATATGTAAAAGATCCCTTTCAGTGTTTCACTAAAAATAAAGATAAAACTCCAACTGAACTAAAAGCTCACATCATCTATATTATCCCATGTGAATGTGGCCAAGTATACGTTGGTCAGACAGAACGACATTTTAAAGATAGACTCAGAGAACACTATAATGATTGCAAAAGAGATTCTAGAGGTACTGCCTTAGTGTCTCACTCACACTCTCTAGATCACAAATTTGACTTTCCTAATGCTAAAATATTAGGTACAGAAAATAAATAAAAAAAACGTAACTTCAAAAAAATGTTCCAAATTATAAAGCATATTAATTCTGTAAACAAAGTTTCTAACACCGATTGATTCGCGCGCGAAATTCAAAAATGGGAATTCAAACCATCGATGTCCGTCGCTGTGAGGAACTAAAGTTCGCCTCACGTTGTGTTGAAAGTCTTATTAAAGATTATTATAATTTAATTTCGAATCAACAGCCAGAAAAGACCGTATTTTAAGTGTGCAAACAAAGATGAAATTTTATTCAGAGACTCGATTTTTACAAGCAGAGAAGAACAACCGTACGGTTTTGAGCTCGGAGATCGAGTGTAGATCCTCGCGCACGCAGGGGCTGCTGCGCGTCCGCGCCCCTCCACCAAAAGAGGGTTGGGCATTGGGGGTTGGGCCTCTTCTTCATTTCGTTCGCTTCTGCTCCAGCGCGTTCTTCTATTTTTTCCTAAACTCGTAATAGTCGAAATACATGTATACATCAAACATAATTCTATAATGGTGTAATTTAGCCAACATCAATTGTTTAGTAGAATATTTAATACAGGTAGATAATTTTATGATCAAATACAAAACGGGTAATAGCATTTTAAATTCAATCGAGTATAACCTAAGCTCATAACCTATCGAAACAAGTACATAAGTAAATTAATTGACCAATAATAATAACAATAGTAATAATAATAATGATGATAAGAAAGTTTAATTACAGGTCGATCCTAAACTAATCTAAAATTTATGAGAAATCTCAGTACAAATATTTAAATCACAATTCAAAGTTCTGGATTAAATCATATCAATTAGTAGGTGCGATATATATATATATATACAGTGCGATGGAGGTGATCGATTTCGTAATGAGGTTAATTTCCCATCGCAAGTCGCAGTGCGTCCCTTTCTTGAGTCTCAGAGTCATTTCCTGTTTTCTAAAATTCAAGACCTCTCAACCGTCCTTGCTGAATCTCGTCAAAATTCAGGAATGTTTAAGAACAACTTTTCCCACGCTTTACCAAGAATTTGGAGACGAAAAACTACCGGAGGCCTTCGATTTGCGTTTTAATCTATTGAAAAATTCTTTCTTGAGAGGGTTGGGTTTTATGACTTACACATGTGCGCCAGACTTGGCTCGTTTCAAGTATCTGGAAAGTCTCTAGTGGAACGGACCCCACAGGATATGCTTCGTTTCCCTGAACCGAATACTTCAAAGGATCAAACTCGTAAAATTCTGAAGAGTGGGCACTTAATATTTTTTGGACGCGGGGGCGCTGGTGCACTACGATAAATATAACCTCACTCCTGGACATGCAGCCATGGTGATAAGGAGTGCTGCCCAAAAAAGTTGATTTAATTAACACAAGGATGTACTTCATGTCCAGGAGAGTATATCTTTTACATTTTTTAAAAACCTACTCAATTTTTTACAAAACTTCAAACCTCGGATCGTTTTAATATTTTAAAAACTGAAATTCTAACAACTTTTAAATATTCTAATACTCGTAAGAAGACCATATATATTTATATCTCCTCCTTTTTTAGAAATAAGGAAACCAATTTCTACGAAAAATTTATTATTTTGATTAAATAACAATTGTCCTTCCTGATTTTTATTCCTGATGAGGCTCAACGTCGTTGGACGAAAGCTCGTTTTACAATAAAAAACGTATCAATTACGACTAGTAGATCAGAACCCGTCATTCCATCGACAAACAAAAATTGACTTACGCTTGTCAACAAAATTAACATCTTTTTAATAATTAAAGTAATACAAATTTTACCTACGCAGATGAATTTTCAATTAAAAACTATCATTTTTCAAAGTAATAGGTAAACGTTCAACCAAAATATATATTTAATAAAAATTATTTTTTAGCAAAGTGTTTCAACAAAAATTTTCCAGCAAAATAGTTAAATCCTCAAGCAAATAAGATTAGCTTTCAGCCAAACAGTTGCATTTTTATCCAAGAAAGATCAAACTTCTACTCAAACAGATGAATTTTAAAATGGAGCAGATAAATTTTCAAAAGAAATATTTGAATTGCATTCAAAAAAGATTTTACTTGACTTTTCAACACCAAAATATGAATTTTAAAATAATTTTTCTATGAAGATAGTTTAATTTTCAACCCAAAGAAAACCAAATTTTAACATGTTGGGGTAGACATCGCTGATAATGAGTTTCACCTATTAACAGAAGCGAGATCAGCGGTGCCTATGCGCAATACAAATAATCCATCTTGTGTCCGTACAGATTGCCTCTCCGTTTTAGCCTATAGCCTGTATCCATATTATCTACCAACCACTGGACCGTGTACCGAGTAAGTGAGAATTAGAGAGAAGAGTCAAAGACACAGCAAACCGTACGTGAACACCGACTATCATCAACACCACCCACACGCAGGGAAAAGAAATACGTTGAGCGTGAATCTGCTTCTAATCATATTCTCCGGATACTCGTAGCGATCCGTGCTACCACTAAAAGTTAAATAGCAAATGCAATTGTTATTAAAAACCAAAAAGTTATATAGATTATTATCTCAACTTTCAACGAACTATCCCACTCACTAAATTAAAAACTAAACAAGCTAAAAAATTGATTATAAATTATAATAACAATCTTCAGGCTTAACGATAGCGTAGAATCGATATCGAATATTTGGATCAATTGGCCGAATCCAGATTTTATTCAGAATAGGAAGCTAGATGGTTCAGACTATTGAATAAAGCAAAATGTAACCGAACAATAACGGCAACAACTTTATTTATTCATTGAATAGAAATAATCAATAAATAAAATGAACATTAATTGATCACGAAGCCAATAGATTGAGTTAGAGTGGATTGCATCAAAATAGTTAAATTTTCATTAGCAAGGGTGAAATAAAAATAAAAATCATTAAATTAATAATATGGGTTTCATTCTTCTTAAAAATCATTATAAACAGAATTTGCAATAATAAACATTTAAATTTAAAAAGACCTATACTCTTGATTAGGTATAGGATTTTGATTCAGAATTTTAAATTAATAAGTTAAGTGAGCTGCATGCATAGCAACAGTGCACGTGTGCCCTCTAAATGTCTTAATTGCAGCAATTTTCCAAAATCAGCAATTACTTTTCACGCGGAGTGCATCCGGCCGGGACGGAGATCTCACGCTCGAGGTGCGGACTCAGCTAAAAACCCTACCAAAATCATACATACTTTGATGGACGAGGTAAATCACGTTCCGACAACTTTAGCATTCAACGCCGACTTTTCACCGACTTCGGAAGTCAGGTACGCGATCGGAACCCCCAGGTTCCATGCTCCGTTTCGTCTTTTACCCTCGCGTCACTTCGCGATTGCCGTCCGAATATTAAAAATTCAAGTACGCAATAGACCGGGTTTTTTTAACCTATCGTTAATAGAGTGAAAATTAAAAAAAAAGCCGTGTGCACCCGGAGATAAGTGAATTCGCGAATCAAGTGAATACAAAGGACTGGAAAGTCAGAAGACTTGGTGTGTGTTGGTCTACCCTACTGAGACCACAACGGCAGGGGAAACCAATGACAACACTACACAACAATAATTTCAATTAGGAAGTAAATTAAATTGTTAGTTCAAACTGACAAACGTTCGAGCAGCACGCGAGTGTGACGTGTGTGGTGTGTGAAGACGCGAAACGGATCCAGTCAATCCGGAAGGATTCGTCCAAAAAGGTCGGTAAACGTTAATTGTGTTTGGGAAGGGATTATTTGCTCTTTCTCTCTCTCTCTCTCTCTCGCTCTCCCTCGCTCGTTACTTCGGCCCCTTTCCCGTTTAAATTAAAACCATTTCTGAATTTTAAATAAAGCTACATAATTAAAAATGCATCTACATTAGTCATTTTTATCGATACCCTGTCTCTATTCCACCAGTAATGTTTAATAAGTGAGGAACTTCTAGGAGGAAGTTCACGGACCCACTAAAATTATAAAAAAAGCAGGCTAACTCTGTTAGCTTGGTCTGTCGTACCTCCGACTTATCAGCGAATTTGACAATTAAAATCAAAACGTTTTGCGAACATTTTTGATCACTCGAATATCGTCATTCTGCAGGCAGGTCGACATGACAGTTAGGGTGGTGATACCGTGGTAATCCAAAATTACGATTCTGGTTATTGTAGTGAATATTAAATTTTCAGATCGATAAAATAATTAGATTTAATTATTTCGGAAAATAGGAGGTTAGGAAATAACTTGATTAGATCGTTCCTTAAGGAATGTTTAATTGGATGTGCAAGGGGGCTAGACGAGCCTAACTGGCCAGTCGACATCCGCTCCAAGGGTTAATTTAGTCCAGTCATCTGGTCGGAAAAATGGTGCAAATCGGGTAATTTTTGGTGGAGTCATTTTTTTTTCTTAAATACTTCATCTGGGGGTGCATAATATGGGGTCAGGTTCTGTAAACAGAATACTGTCCCGGAACACGGACATTTTTTTGGTAAAAGGTGGAACATACCGCATGTCCGTGGATTGTTGCTTTCCTGTGCATTTTAGGGATAAAAGTGTTCTTATCAAAATTAAAGTAGGTGTAGTGTAGCTCGGATCCTGATCGTCAGATCTAAAAATGGTCAACAGATGAATTAGAGTGGACATAAGTACCTGTAATTAAAAAAAAAGACATTGCCCTAACTACAATAGGTCGCGAGCTAGCACCTGCCGAAGGTGACCCATTTCGACCTGAATTAACAGGTAAATGACCAAAAACTGAGTTTTTTGTAAATAGCTCATTTTGGGGTTGTCACAAAATAAAGTTCCCAGAGAATGAATACAAGAGGACTAAATTCTGCGTAATTTACAAAAAAAAGATGTTCTTACCCCTAATAGGTGTACAAAGTGTACCCTTAATCAGTTCGGTGACTAAATCGCACCGCGGAACAAAACTACAACCATTTTCTTAACATATATGTTTTTAACTCAAGTAGTAGTGATCAATTAATTATTTAATTATCTAATAAATAATAATTAACCACTTTCAACTAATAAATAAATGATTGTATAACAACAAGCGAGAATATCCCCATTCAAGGTCAACAGAAAACTCAGATCGAGATTGTAACTCTCGCTTCCGAAGGCAATAGTGATTGTGACACAGACGCCTATGAGCCCGAGTCGCAAATTTATGACATAGAAGACGAAATTTTCAAAGCGTGTATGGAGTGATAATTCCTTACTTGGAGCATTCATTAGAAGAAAAGTATTCGGGAATTGTAGTAACTTGTTGGGTGTATTCTTGATAGAAGAATAAGTTAAATGCTCTACGAGCAAACTAAACCAGAGCTTGACCAGAGCAGAAAAATGGTATATTATTGTTATTACATTATTACTATTGTATATTATATGATATCATGTATTGAGTTCACCTTGCAAACAATTGCCCTCGATTAAATAATAATCGCTTTCAATTCCGGGGCGGTGAATCCACTGTTGTTCGAATTCAACCAGCTTTATGAGTTCTATATCATGGTCTGGAGGATAGGAATTAGCTTCTAGAGGTTTCAAAATGGCCACATTTTTCAACGAACAGCAGGCGATCCATATCGGGATTCCAATATCAAAAATAACAAAATAAACGTCAAGGCAAAAGAAAACTCGTATATTTAGACAAGTTGGAAAAAATTCCGTTTGGCTTGAGCCAAGTCAATTTGGGATAAGTTCAGATTAAAAGAAAAGGGAAATATTCGATGGTCAGACTTCTCAGCGCTTCTGTGGTCCACCAACCCTAAATTCTTTAATAGTTTCTAGTGCTTAAACATCTAATCATCAGTACTTCAAACATCCATAAATGAATCGTCCAAGAAAAAAGGTTGAACTTTATACAGTCGCCAGCCGACGTAGAAGTGAGGGATGTCGAAAGTTATATCGATGAAGAATTTTTAGTTACAAACTACTTTCTCTTCAAGGATCTTAGAGTAAAAAAAAACCATCTCGGTACGACCTAGAATAGCGGGTATCGATAACCCCGTGGGTCCCCCCATTCTAGTCCCCAGGGTGTCCCTTCTTGTAAAACGGAATAATCGGGTAGTGAGGGAAACTTTTCAAGTTGTGCCGCAACTTAATCCAACTTGTGTAATTGGGTCACGGTTGCTTCATAGAACTCATTAAAAACATACCAGGGTAAACTTGCTCTCAGTTCTTAATATTGTAAGCCATTCTCTGAAGTGTGACACCCCAACGATTAAAATAAATAAAATAGAATCAAATATACTGTAGATTCTAAACTTAGAAAATTTAAAAATCTCAGCTTCAAGAAATTCGCGGTCTTCACGAACCTCAATTCTGCATCGAGCCAAAATTTGACTCCTTTGTGGACCGAAATGACCCCAATCTTAGGCAAATAAATAACCTCGCACCGATAACTCAACACGAGCCAACATGATGGATATGATTTCCTTGATGGCCACTGCCTTGGAGGGTATGACCCTTCAACAAAGCACGTTCCACGTATCGACTTTCGATGGGAAGGTCCCCCCCTTAAAGGAGTTCGTACAGAATATAGAGAACGGTTCGGTCTATGTCACAGAATCAACTGAACCGTCTTTTACAAAAATTGTCCTGAGCAAATTTAAGGGAATCGCGCGAGAGAGTGTTCGCGATAAGCAATTTTCAACGCTTAAGGAACTCACCAAACATCTTAAGAGACGTTGCGCTCCCACTAAGAAGTACCAGTGGTACTTCGAGGCAATCTTCAAACTGCGCAAGTGTCAAAACGAGAGTGTAAGCGATTATTACGATAGTGCTTTAGGGCTTATCAGTGGAGCGAAGCATTCATTAGAAGAAAAGTATTCGGGTGCCGACAACAATACGTCTATGATTATGAAGCCCCTCATCGATTGTGCGCGGGATGCATATGTTCGTGGATTACCTGTGGATATGTCAACATTCGTGGATACCAGGAATCCAAAGGACATACACGAAGCTTACGAACACGCGTTGCACGTAGAGGAACGGCAAAGGTATGCAGAAAAAACGAAGGCGAGATCGGTATCGGCCTATCATATCTCAAAATAAGAGCAACACCCTGAAAGGGCACGATCACCTAGCCCCTATACAAAACTAATGGAGGGTGTTGACAAGGTCAAGCGCCAAGAGCAGCCTTTCGGGCGAACCGTCCTGCCGAACTCTACCATTCCCTACCCACCTCTACCTTATCTACCTTTCCCTACACTCCCCATGTATCAAAACTTATATGCAACGCCATACACTTATCCACCTATGTATCCGCCTGGTTATGGGTAACCCTACCCTATGCAATACCCGCCTCCATTATCTGGTACAGCTAGCTATACATCATGGACAACTACACCTCCTGCTGCAGCAAGGCCGTTGTCGCCAAAACGTACGCCTTTAAACTATCAACAGACCCGTCGTACGGACGTGACAGCGAGTTATGTTCTCAAGGAGCGTCCCAAAGCAGTTCAGTTATTGAAACACCCCAGCGAATCGTCCGAAGTGGATGTCAACAAAAAGACTCCCCTGTAGTACAATTATCTTCACCCGAGTTTCGTGGAGGAAAGGCTACATTTTTAGTAGATCCAGGGGCCGATGTAAACTTGATCAAGCTTGAGGCGCTGCAAGGCGATTTAGTTGTAGGCGATGATCCCATCATGGTAGCTGGTATAACATTGGAGGTTGAAGAGACACGCGGGTCGGTGTGGGTGCAATTACTCAATAGTCGAGTTGAGTTCCATGTTGTTCCCAACAACTTCCCCCTATCAGCCGAAGGCATAATTGGGCGTGCTTGCCTATGTCAGGAGCAGGCTCAGCTTTTTTTCCGGCACAATACTCTTGTCATAATATCGGATCCTATCACCCCGATACCATTCGTCGATTCTGAATCCAGACAAGCGCGAAGAAATCTGAAGCCGGAGAGTAAGTCATTCGCTCGTACTTTGAAATTGCAATCACGCGTAAAGCCGCCTGTCGCCATCAAGGTTAAAAACATGGAGCTGTCAGAAGGATATTTGCCGCGAATCGACACCCTTGATGGTGTGTACATTGGCGATGGGGTGGTTAGGAACTTATTCCATTTGAGTACTGTGAGTTTCCGGGTACAACTTCCGAAGAGTCCGATCTAGGGAGCTATGATAATACCAAGGAAGGACACAATCCGACTTCTCGATTGAAGAAGGTAATCAAGAGCTTTCACTTGGGCCATCGCTAACCGTAACGAATAGGGTGCAGCATAGGATCCCTACCGTTAGTGATGTTCTGATCACAAGAAAATAGTTCCGCCATGCGCCGGACGCTCAAAAGCAGATAAACACACAGATTGACAAAAAACTCAAGAGTGGGGTGATTGTACCATCTAAATCCAAATACAGTTCACCTGTCATGATCATTCCAAAACATTGTATGCGTCAGGAGAACCAAAATACCGTGTGGTCATCGATGACCGAGCATTAAATGAGCAAGTTATAGGGGATGCGTATCCTCTACTCAATATTACCGACATCTTAGACCGATTGGGAAAAACCCAATATTTTTCGATTTTTGACCTCGCTAGCGGGTATCATCAAGTAGAAGCCCACCCAGACGACAGGGCCAAAACTGCGTTCTCGACAGCGAGAGGGCATTTTGAATATAAGCGGGTGCCCAAGGGGATAAAGAATGCTCCCGCAATATTTCAACGGTTAATGGACTCTGTCCGAAAAGGAATGTTGGGATCAGAAGCATTCGTTTATCTCGATGATATTATCATCTATTCTGAAACATTAGAAGAGCATGACAGGAAGGCTCGAAGACTGTTCCAGCGGGTTCGAGATGCCAACTTAAGGCTTCAATCGGACAAGTGCGCTTTTTTGTATCCTCAGGTTGCCTACCCGGGACACATTATTGGACGCAATGGTGTGAAGCCCAACCCAGCAACAATCTCAGCGATTAAGGAGTTCCCTAGGCCAAAAACGGTGCGGGCCGTAAGGCAGTTTCTTGGCTTGTGAGGGTACTATCGGTCGTTCATAGAGAACTATGCTAAATTGGCCAAGCCCTTAGCAGATCTACTAAAAAAGGAATCCAAGTTTGTCTAGAAACCGGAACAAGAAGAAAGTTTTGTTAGACTACGTGACTAACTTTGCCAAGAGCCGATACTGATATACCCGGATTACACGAAAAAGTTTAAATTGACTACGGATGCTTCCGAGTATGCCGTGGGTGCCGTGCTCACTCAAGAGATAAAGAAGGTAGATATGCCAGTTGCCTATTACTCTAAAATACTAACAAGTATTGAACAGCGATACGACATAACTGAGAAGGATTGGATCACATATGCTGACAATCCGGGTCCAAGGCTAATTCGATGGAGGTATAGACTCAAAGACTATCAATACGTCTTTAAGTTTAAGAAGGGAAAACTTGATAGAGGTGTGGAAGCCTTGTCTGGAAACCTTGTGGGGCTCGAGAGACATTCGCATACGAATGATTCCAGGAACCTAAAGGCTGCTGAGTTTAACTCGGCCCCTGCCAATAACTCCACGGATGCTATGAATGGTGTGGATACCAAAAATAATGCCGATTCCAGTAACCCTCACCAGGACGAGAAAGGTGCATTAGAGTGGACGCGGATATTTCCTGCAGATCGGTATCGCACCCTGCCGCTGAAATCAACATTGACCAAGGTTGCTGAAGACTCTAGGAACCCCGCAAGCACAACGACCCAATTGTCGCGGCAGCAAACCCTGCAGGCCTCTTAAGAAGAAGGTAATCCTTTAGGCCTGTGCTGAGAAAGCCCATTCTAAAGAAAGGGATACAAACCTCCGAAGTACAGCCAAACTTGCGTAAGGAAGTCATATCTCAGC
>CAKNWT010224780.1:0-11294 GCA_932066315.1 Andricus coriarius
TAACATTCTTGCCGTCCCGGTTCTACTCTACTCGTTTGGGGTAGTTCAATGGACGAAGAACGAACTTAAGGCCCTTGATGTCGCCACACGTAACATCATGCATATGCATAAAAGCTTGCATATCAATTCGTCAGTTCCGCGATTATACATTTCACGCCGTCAAGGCGGACGCGGACTTCTGAATCTCCAGTTTCTTCACAACCGAATTTTTCTAAGTACAGCTTATATCGTAGCCAATGGCAGAGATCCTCTCCTAAAAATGGTCAGGAACCACGAGATGATTGGTGAAGGAGCGTTCCTTTACAAAGCCGTGGAGCAAGCGGCCGAGACCCTTGGCCTGCATTTTAACATCAGAAGTGAAGAAAGTGCATCACTCCATCTAGATGCTTCACTTCTGAAAGCCGATGTGAAGAAAGCAGAAGTTCAAAAATTCCATCAAGAGCTGCTCGACAAGAAAATGCACGGAAATTTTCACAGAAATGTAGAAAAACAGTCCTTGTCGAAGGAGCAAACTTTTGCTTTCCTCAGCTCATCAGGCCTTAATTCAGGTACAGAGGGTTTCATTTTCGCATGCCAGGGCGGTGTCATTTCCACCTTAGCATACCGTGACCGCATTTTGTGTCAAGAAGATCCCAGCCATAGGTGCAGAGCGTGTCATGCACACGCTAAGTACCTGGAACACATACTATCAGGGTGTCCCACCCACGCAGGAACGACGTACATCTACAGATAATGCTGCCCTTAGAGTCCTTTATTACCATCTTTGTCGCTCTCACGGTGTTGGCCGCGACCCTGCCCTGCCGAACGCTCCGAGGGAGATAAAGTCAATTGTCCAAAACGAGAAGTGCCAAGTTTTCTGGAACTACGATTTTCGGACAGCAGTCTCCGTTGCACACTCGAGGCCTGATATTGTTCTCCAAGACTTCGAGAAACGAACTATATTCGTGATCGAATTCTCGGCACCGTCTGGATACAACATCACTGCCAACGAGAAAGAAAAGGAGGAGAGGTATCAAGACCTTAAAAGGGAGCTGCAAAAGCTGTACCCAAAATATTCGGTACAAGTAATTGTCCTTGTGATAGGTGCTCTTGGAGGTGCGAAGCTATCACTGGTTCGTGACCTTAAAGCCATACCCGCGTGCCAAAAATATGCCAAGGGACTTGCGAAATGGATGCAGAAAGCTGTCATCCTTGGGTCGCTTCGTGTCCTCAAAACCCACGAGGGTTTCGCCGGCCTGTCGTTTTGATTTCACCGTATCCTGTGACCACCTATCTCACGGTTGTGAGACGTGGCCATGAATGGGATTTACCGCGGTCCTACTGGGAGCCGGTGCCATTTTTAGATGGCAGTTGCTCCCAGTCAGACCCTGCGGTTGGTGTTTAACCTTATTTTTTAATTATATATTATTGTTATGTACGTGTAGAATATTCTCGGATATAGTAACTTACTGCTATATTTGTGGTGAAAGACGCAGACTTTGCTCGATGTTTAAAATTATGCGTCATGCCTCTTCACCGCAGATCTAAATAACAGTTATGTATAGGTTAGATTTAGGACTAACAAATTTTTAATCAAAAAAATATTAACAAATTAGTACATATTAGTTATATCTGAATTACTAATTTTAGGTTAAAAAAATGAATTTATAAAGTGTCTGTAGGATTATTGAAAAATTTGCACTATGATAACCAAATTTTAGTGAACCGAACCTAACTTTTACACTAAGCTCAAGAAAAAATTGATATGTTTACGACATTCGTATTATTTTCTTCTACACATCTTCAGTTTCTAACCTAACTGGTAAAATACGTTTTGATGTAAGATTTAAAAGTGTGTCAATTTCACTCCTTTTCTAAGACTCAACGCAGACTCAACGTCAAATTAAAAATTGAAAAATCGTTGCTTAATCATCTCCACTATAAATTGTGCGAATTTCAGGTATTTTGCAAAATAACTGATATTTCGCGTGAACTAATTAAAAGCATTTTTGCAGTCAGTTCTATTAAAAGAACGGACTCCTTAGAGCGCAAACTACTTTAATTAGTATTTTCAATCTTTTTTGTACACTGAATTGTGTAAAATAATTTCAAATTGATTTCTAACCAATTGTATATGAGCGTTGCTTTCATGTGTAGTTGGAGTGATTCTAGTGGTTGCTTACCCCACGTCTGAATTTCTCTTTATTGAAGTTAAGTCATCTTGTAACAATCTAATGCCTTCTATGTCACGAAGATTGAATCTGTAATTTTTTCACATATTCCTTATATTACTAGCATTAACCTTACCGGAGATTTTGACTTAAATTTTACTTCCGATTGACTCTCGACTGTACCCCATGATTCCACCCAATGATTAGGCACGCTATACTGATCATTCTAGTACTCGTATTGACTTAATGATTGTTTCCCTTTTCTCTACAACCTCTACTTGATTAACATTACTATAAATTTTCCTATAATATAAATTTAAATGAAACCTAGAGACTGGCGCAGAATATCTCTGATATAGATCACATCTGAAATAAAAAATCTGATAAAGGCACATCGAATTAAATTAGAGATGCGTTTAATCAATAGAATGATAACGAGATGGCAACCAGAGGCAAAAATGAGGACATATGGCATTTTCTGAGACGTTTACATCTAATCGCCCCTAGCACGAATCCATATATAGTAATTTTCCATCGAATGACTGTGACTTTCTCTTCGAGAACATCACACCTAAAATTCTTTTAGGAAAAACACTTCAAATTAAATCAGATACCCTTAGACCTGATAGAATATCAATAAAAATGGTTATGTTTGCACTTTAAATAATCTTTCCTATTCTTTTTCATATTTATAACGCTTCGCTGTAGGTTTGTCCACCCGATGCCATCAGGTTATCGGGCGTCTGGTGCCTCGTGCCGCACACAACTCTCATTGTATTAATGATTTGATAGACCATCTTATTCTTAATAGAACCGAGTCTTAGTTCCTTAAGGGGGAGTATAGTTAATTCGGGCAAATAAGGCACATTTTCAAGAATTTTTTCAAGCGATATAGGTAATGTTGGTTCATTTATTTAACCGGTACATAATAATAGAAAATCATAACCATATTCTCACGAATTTTCACTGCAAAATATTAATAAATAGGCCGTTGGCAGCAAACCTCTGAAGGCGCCTCGAAAAAAAGTTACTTTGCGGTGACGGTTCTAATTGACCACTGGATCATCCGAAATAAAAAAATCAAAGTGCATTAGTTAGGTGAGATGTTTCTCGCGGTAACCTGGCTTTCCTTTTTTCTAGCAAATTTTTTTTTTAACACTTTGAAGTAAAGACCCATTTTTTTTCTAAAAAATCAACGAATTTGTCATGTTAAAATTAATAATAATAATAATATTTTAAAAAACTCGGCTAGGTTAACCCATGAATTATGTATAGAAATAGTATACCAAATTTCAAAAGGATCCATGCAGTATATTTTAAGTTTAAACTGTCACCGAATTTGAAAACGTGGTTTCGAGCAAAACGCGTTTAAAGTTTTAAACATGATAAAATCCAAAAATTTATCTTTTTATATTTGCACAGAATCATCGATGCCAGGTTTGTACATAATGAATGCGTAAAGGTTTTCTTATACCTGTGTAATGACACCCCGACAAGTGAAGAAATTTAGGGATTATAAATTAGCGCAGAAGCTGCTAGGTAACAACGCTGCGCGCTACTGCTGGACAGGTACACGAAACCGAAGGGGAGCAGCTATCCTTCAAAACTCTATATCTCCGTTAGTTTTGCTCTGATTTGCTTGAAATTTGGATAAGACATTCTTGAGATTTTGTGCATATATATAAAAAGATAGGTTTTTGTTGAGCGAATTAACTATACTCCCCCCTTAAATGATACCACGGCATAACATTTGGCGATCAGAATGGGATTTATGCTTCTATTCCTGTGAGGCTTCCCTTCTAGAAATAATCGATTGGACACGATTTATAACGATTAAGAGTGGTCAAAATTTGGAATCGGTTTAAATTGTTGCTAATTGTACGAAAGACAAATGTTGTTTAACCAAAAAAGATCTACAAATTTGTTATAAACTCTTGTTATAAAAATGCATCAAAAATTAAAAATATAGTTTTTGTAAAAACGACACAAGCTACAATATCGATTTATTTAACAAAATTTTTCGCCTAAATTATATCTACAAATTTGCTTACAACCACTCTACATCAGTAGGCGTATTTTCAGTTTGAATCATAAAAAATAACGTTGAAAATAAACAAATTAAATTTATGGAGAAATGACACAAGTTGCAACAAAATGTGTAATAACAACATTTTCTTTGTATAGGATGCTCACTTTTTTATAAATATAAAAACAAGACAATGAAATTACGTATGTTTCAACAATGCATATTATGAATTGTGATGATATAAATTTATTGAAATAATAGATTTTTTAGAGTAGATGAGAATAAAAATTTGTGCAAAATAAGGAACAAATATTGAAGTAATCATGAAAAATAAAATTTGTACATTATTTTGCACAATCCTAATAAGCAGTACCAGCTTGATATACAGAAATAAATATGATATACATTTATTATATCAATGCTGAACATAATGTAGAAAAGTTCAGTTTCTTTACAAAATCGAGTGCGAAGCACGAGATTCTTGATGAGAGTGTGTTCGTTAAAGCCAAAGAAGCTTTAACAAAATAGAATTCACAATCACCAAATTACAGTTGTAGATGTTAAAAAGGTCTGTTTGTTTGAAAGAGTAAAAAACCGCTTGTAAATAATTATCGCAATATCAAAATGCCGTAGTCACAACTTAACCTCTAACTAAAAATAATGAATAACCAATTGAAAATGATTGGAATCATTATAAAATGTACGATGGCGCCAATATTTTGAAACTCGGACTAAATAAATTGTCGGTAACTCATTAAATATTTTTTATTTTTAATATAAACTTATCTAATCCTTTCAAATGTCTTGCAATATAACAATTAAAAATTTATAAATAATTTTGATTTGAAATTCTTGAAAATTTCTAGTTTGAAATATTTAAAATATTCAATTGTGAATATTTCAAATTATTTGGGTTGCAATGCCTAATCTTAAAATCTTTGAATTTTAAGCATTTAAAATTTTTTATCGTATAGTATCAGATTGTTCAGAAGGCTTTATGTAATTAAAAAGTTAAAAAAATTAACAATAATTGAGAGAAATGGACTTTGAGATTTAGCTACTTAAAAACTCTTACAGATTAAACTATTTTAAAATGTAAACATTAAAAATGGTGTTATTCGCAGGTGAAATAGTTCAAAATTGAATTGAATACATACGGGAATCACCGCAACAACTGGTTTTCCTTTCCCAAGCACAGACATCTTTTTATATTCTAACCTTCCTGAAACATTGTGATTAATGGCCACATATTTCTATATTTTTGTTCAAATTTTTTATTTTATAGTCGAGAAGAAAGTTTTTTTTTGTCTTTATATCCCATTGATATTCTCATAATTTCATAAACTGTTATACAACATTAGGATCGTTTTTCGACATTTTGGCATATGTAAGAATGAGAGTTTAATTAACAATTTTTCGAAACTTTGAGTTTGAAATGCTAAAATTAAGAAATTATTAAGTTTAACATTGTATTTGAAATGTTCTAATTTAATATTAAAAATACTCAGTGTTCAGAAAACTTCCACTTTGAATGGTTTAGTTTGCAATTTATTCTTGAATGGTAGAAGTGAAGTGGTATTCTAAGGATTACCGAATATAACATCACCGACATTGATGTAAATTTACTGTTCAATTTAGAAAGAATTTTGTCCATAATTTTTAGTACTTATATTTTAATAAAATAAAAATTTAAAAAGTTGCATTAATACAAACTTTTTGGTTATAAGGAGAATTTATGTGTTAATTATAGCGAAGAATTAAAAATCGAGACCCCTTTCTGATCAAAAATCTCTTATCTCTAATGGTATTTGTTAATTGTTTAACTGCTCTTTATTAATAACAGCCTGGCATTTTGTATATAATAAAATAATACTTCAATGGCTTTTCTGAATTTTCACGGATTCAAAATATTCGTTTACTTTTTTTTTAATTTCAGTAGGTCTTAAAACTTATAACCATTTATTCGCGCCAGACGAAAGTGCTGCCATCACGTGCCAAATTCCAAGTACCCGATTTGAAACAATTCGAAATGCAAAATGCTCAATCGTTGTCAATCATGTTGGCACAATGAAGAAATAAGATTCGGAACGATTTAGATATTCGTTCTACCGTTTTTTATCGATTTCAATTGATTATTTCTAGAAGGGACGGACTACAGGAACTATTGCGATCGTGAAATCGTCGGCGCCGATCGATCCTTTGCTGCTTCACCTCTCAACGCAATGACTGCTGTTCGTGTATCGTGAAACGTCTGTGATAAGTGCCGATGGTCCGGCTAAGTTTAAAGCCGCTATAAATTCCGAAAAGATTAAAAGCGTTTGGTGTTTTGTGACCTCGTCTGCATCCACGTGGGATGTGTTAGTGTTTCGCCGGCATTAGGTTCTCGTGCTTAGTCACGCAGTATCGTGGCACACTACGTGAGTGACTGTGTGACAATTGCTCGTCTTGCTTCCGCCATTATGCTTTCGCCATATGTCAAGTCGCGTCGTAAAGTCTCGCGTATGCGAGTCTAATTTTTTCAGTCATGATGATCGGGGAATGGTGACGGGTCGTCGGGAACGCAGGGAACGGAAATTTTTTAGAACGTCTCGAAACATTTTTCTCAATTACCGGCACCTCAGACACAGAAAAAGTGTTGTCTTTGGTGGTGTGCGTCGGACATGAAATGTAGAAAACATTGGAAAACATTTTGGTGCCGATATTACTTGAAAAAAGTGTTTTGATGAAGAGGTGGAAGTGTTAAAAACCATTATTCGCCCGCGGATCTTGAAGTCCCGCAGCCTTATAAGTTTCATTCACGATTTTAGAAGGCCTATGAATGATTGTAAGAGTACATTATTGCGATTAAGCAATTATCAACTAATCGCAAGTTCGAAAATTTGGTACAAGAGGCGCTTCGAGATTATCTTTTAACTGGTTCCATGATACAAAGCTATGGCCCGTAAGTTTCTATCGGTGCCTGTTTTCACCTTTCAATGAGCTTTCAAGCTGGTACTTGACATGGTTACATTTTGGTAGTCATCGATCTAACGAAAAAGCAAGAGGGCAAGGGTTTCCCTGATGAGAGGAATAATCAAGTGGAGAAAAGCAGCGCAGCCAACATTATTCGTGGAAAAATCCACCGATTTCTTCTTTTGATCGTTGCGCTCGCACGTTACATGCCAGAGAAAATTTTCCTGCCCTCGAGTGGTCATGCTTCAACTGTGGGAAGCGTGGGCATGTTTCCAAGTGCTGGATGTTCTCTGAATCTTCGTCGAAGGTCAACGTTATCGATACTATTGCTAGCGACAGTGAAAGTATTTTTGACTCTGTTGGTTGCGAAAAAGCTCTGTATTTAAGACTTTCTTGTTAAATGATTCTTTCAACGTCGAGTTCAAGGCTGATTCGAGATCCGCGTGCACGTTGTTACCTTGGCAAACCTTTGTCGAATTTCGTAAAATAGAACGATATTAAGGTGAATTATCTTTAACCACAATTAAATTGTAAGATTGTGGTAAGATTGTGTTAGTAAGATTGTGGTCAATGTTGTATTAGTTACGAGAAAGTATTAAAGTGTCTGCTTCGAAAAGCCAATAGAATCTGAGACTGAGCCGATTCAAAATTTTGAAGTTTCGATTGCTTTGAAAGATGAGGCCTATCTTTTATCGTATCGAGCGTATGATGTTGCGTATGCCCTTCGTCACCCTGTCAAAATATAATTTGAGAAATTTGTGAATTTTTAGTTAAGCGGAAATGTTAAAGTTACAATTAATCAATGCTCTTACTTCCATCATTATCCCTCGCCGTTAATTAATTATATTTCAAATAAGTTTACGGAATATAGCTTTTTGTAAAATTGATCTGATGAATGCCTATTTACAGCTTAACGCAGCTGAGTTATCAAAGTCATTTCTTACACTGAATACACATTTTGGTATTTTTCGCTACGTATCTGGATGACATTTTAGTTGACGAGAGTGACAAAAATAAGTGTATTAAGAATTTGTAGAAAGTTTTACGGCGTCTTCAATTCTATAATGTGAAGATAAACCTGTTCAAGTGTCAATTATGGGTTCAAGCTATCGAATTTTGGGATATCGACTAGATAGGAAGGGGCTGCATCCCTGTACTGATAAGGCTAAAAGAATTCAGTCTGCGTCGCCACCGAAAAACTTTTCGGAACAGCGGTCTTTAAAAGGCGACTTTAGTTTTGCATAAGCACGCGTTGTAAATTGTTGTTGTGCCGAAGGTTGATCATATGGGGTCGGGGTCGTTTAAAATTATATATTTAATTCGGTCGCAAAATTCTGCAAGTTTATTTGCGGTCGAAAATTCATGCTTATTATGGAACACCAACCCCTTCAAAGCAGTTTTAATCCTATAAAGAGTATTTCACAATTGACCGCTGCTAGATTGCAACACTAGGCCATAACTCTATTAACTTATTTATATGATATTAAATATCGTAAAGGATATTTCATTGTGCATGCGGATGCGCTTACGCCTACCGCTCTCAAATGATAGTACGAGGTCCTAACGGCTGAAGTTTCGATTATTGATGATTTCCAGAATTAGCTCTTGTCTTTTCAAGTGATAGCGTTTGCTACCCTAAAATATCCCATTTTGTCATAGGTTAGAGTGTACCTTGAGAATGGGTGGCCGATACTCAAGTTCTTTCAACCAATTTTGTCTCCGATTCATACAATTTAAATGGCTCTATCCCTGGAAAAAGGTTGCGTTTAATTTGGAAACCGTGTGGTGACCCCGCAGTCTTTAATCCCGTGTTTTGCTTATTCATCGTGACAACCATCCCGTTATTGTGAGGTGTAAAATTCTCGCAAGGTCATTTGCTTGATGGGTAGGCATTGAAGGTGATATAACTCAATACGTCAAATCTTTCATGACTTGTCAGTTAAGTCAGAATTATTCCTCTAAGAAGGTATTTATTGTCATGAAGTAGACAGTCGAACCATGGGTGCGTGTACATTTAGATCTCTTGGAAGCTTTAAATCTTATTTTCGTTGATAATACGAGGGTTGCCTTTTATATTTTGAGCCTTGGCAATACTAGTGTTTACAGGTACCATCTGACGATTCCAATTGAGAGTTTGAACTTTTTAACCATAACCTTCTTCAGAACTTTTTTTCACTTGAGCATAACCTGTATTGTTTTCAGTGACTTGAAAATATTGTCTCAGCGAAAAAATGAAATTGAATCGTGAACATTTTCGTGCGATGATTTTTTACGATTTTCGACTTGGATTATCAAGACAAGAGTGCATCGATCAACTCACTTCGACTTTTGGCGATGAAGCTCCATCCTTGGCTACTGTGAAACGCTGGTACAACGAATTTAATCGTGGCCGCAGTTCGCTCAGTGGCGAAAGTCGTGAAGGTCGCCCAAAATCAGTCGTTGTCCCAGAAAAAATTGACGCTGTGCGTGAACTAATAATGCAAGATCGTCATGTGAGTTATCGTGAGATTCAGGCATCCTTGGGCATTAGTGGGACCAGCGTGCAAGCAATTTTACATCAACATTTGGCTGTCAAAAAAATGTGTTGCTGTTGGATCCCACATAATTTGACAATCGCTCAAAAAAAGGCTCGTGTGGATTGGTCAAAACAAATGCTGAAAAAATTGGATCGCGGTGATTCAAAGCATGTCTATGACATCGTAACAGGTGACGAAACATGGATTCATGCTTATGAGCCTGAAACTAAACAGCAGTCGACTGTGTGGATCTTCCAAGATGAGCCAAATCCGACAAAAGTTGTTCACGCACGAAGCACTTCGAAGCAAATGGTTGCCTGTTTTTTTGGAAAAACCGGCCACATGGGAACTATGCCGTTGGAGCAACGTCAGACGGTCAATGCGGAATGGTATGCAACCATTTGTTTACCGGAGATCTTTGAAAAAATGAGGGAAATCAGCCGCCGACGACGAATCATCGTCCACCACGGCAATGCGAGCTCTCACACATCCGCTGCAACAAGGGACATTTTGAGGCCTGAAAACGTCGAATTGATGGATCATCCATCCTACAGCCCTGACTTAGCACCTAATGACTTTTTCTTATTCCCATACATAAAAAATAAGTTACGAGTTCAACGTTTTTCGACGCCTGAAGAAGCGGTTGATGCGTTCAAAATGCATGTTTCGGAGGTGCCTCAATCGGAGTGGAAAAAATGTTTCGAAAATTAGTTCAAGCGCATGCAAAAGTGTGTTGAGTTTCAGGGAGAACACTTTGAAAAACAATAAGGCAATTTTCGATGATCAATTATTGTCTTTTCATTATTAGGCTCAAAATATAAAAGGCAACCAAGTGTGGATTGTCGTTCACACAAAGACCAAAAAGTTCTCAGAGTTCTTGTCTGATGGCTGTCTGAGATTTGGTCTGCCTTGCAGTATTGTGACTGATAACGGTCTACCTTTCAACTCAGCCGAACTCAAAGGATATTTTACTGAAGGTAATGTACATGTTATCAGATCTTCTACTTACCATCCAAGCTTAAATGGTCTTGCAGAGCGTCGGGTGTAAACGATAATGAAAATTTTATTGCGTAATGTCATTGCGGGTCGCCACCCTCAAATTTTTTCTTAATACTGGAACTCAAGAGAGACCCTGGACGCCTGACTTTCGGGCGCGGATGCTTGCTTCGCGCGACCTTCCCATTGTTAGAGAATCAGAGCCGGTTGAGGAAAATGAAAATTTGGTAAAATATTAATGAATTCAACTTTAATAGTCTGCGTTAGATTCGTTAGATTATAACAAAAACGTTAAAAAAAGATAGAAGAAAATCTGATAATAACTTCAAGAGTTATCGCACTTTTCATACACTGAGAGGTCCCATTTATATAATCACAAGAAAACTCTGTATTTCAAAGTGGTCTCTTTTTTACAGATCGGGTCAGTAACCAGAGCTTCAAAAATAGATTTTGGTGAATTGGCTTCTAATATCTGCAAATTGGAAGGCGAATGCAAATCATCTTGGGATCATTTGAAACTGATTGCCAAGCATGATGGATCTACGATGATGAAAGTCAAGTAGGTATTTTTTTAAAGAGAATTTATTATTAGTTGGGTTGAGACCGTAACAGCCCCTGACGCTTGGGTAATCCCGTTGCGTCCCCTAGTCAGCC
>CAKNWT010224782.1:0-12694 GCA_932066315.1 Andricus coriarius
AAACTATTTGTACAATTACAGGAATTGCTGCAATATTACTTCCCCATTGGAAAACTGTGCACAAAACCTTCGGTATGGCTGTTCCTCTATTTTCTGATTCCCTATCAAACATCCGAAATCAATCAAAAGATGCACAATATTTGAGAAACGTCGATATTTTCATTTGGGATGAGGCTGCAATGGCACCAAGATATGCATTGGAATTGATTGACAGAACTCTACGGGATTTCATGAATAACGGCTTGCCATTTGGCGGGAAAAAATGCTGTTAGGAGGAGATTTTAAGCAATTATTACCTGTGAAAGTCGGTGCTACACGAAGTGAATTGGTAAATTCATCTATCAAGTTCAGTGCATTATGGAAACATTTTCCTGTGTTTTCATTAACTGAAAATATGCGAACTTTACCAGGGGAAGCAGAATTTGCTAAGTATCTGTTGTCTGTTGGCAATGGCAGTTTCAATGACAATGATAATAATCTTTTAGCGCCAGAACAATGTGTAACTCTTAGAACTGACGATATAGTAGAAATAATGTTTAAAGAAACAATTATTAATCGTAGATATGAAGATCTAGCTAAGATGACCGTATTGTCTGCACGTAACGTCGATGTTAAAAAAATCAATTGCAGAGTTGACAAAACAGTCGCCAAAACAGAACGGATTTACACAAGTATAGATAGTACGGAGAATTGCGATAATGGAGATATTATTAATGTGATACTGCCGGAGTTTCTGAATACTTTGAACTCTCCTAATTTTTTACCGTATGAATTACGGTTAAGAAATAATTCGATGGTAATGCTCATACAAAAATTAAGTATCAATGAAGGTTTATGTAACGGAACGCGATTACAAATACTTGAACTTGCTAATAATCTTTGAAGATGTCGTATCTTAACAGGGGATAAAGCAAGAAATATTGTGTTCATGCATCGCATTTCATTATATCGTGACGACGTTTATCCTTTCGTTTTCAGGCGGCGGCAATTTCCAATCAAATTAGCATTTGCGATGACAATTAATATAAGCCAAGGACAAACTTTCGAAAAAATTTGAGTAGATCTTCGTAAAGATGTATTCAATCATAGACAATTGTACGTGGCATTTTCTCGAGTTAGATCTTGGAAATCTTTACGTATTTTCTTGGGAGAACAACGCCCGAATGAAATGATTAAAAATTCTGTAGACACAGAATTATTTGACTAAAATAATTAGTTTACTTTTTGAACAATCGATAAAAAATGTTTTCAAAACATCTTGAGGTACTCGTCGAAGCGTGATGTCAGTAGGTGAATTTGAATGTTCTGGAGCTCCGCATCTTAACTATGTCGAGTATCCCTGGATCTATTGAAGTCACGTTGGAGTTCTAGATGTTCTAGATGTCCCTTGAAGTATCTCACAGTCAGCAACAATTCGTCGAGCACATTCAACAAAACCAAACAAAACGAAGCAGAATTTGTCTTTGAAATAAAAAGTTCTGATAGTTACAGCCCTAGTCGTAGAGTACCATGCAGTGCCCGAGGCATCATTAAACAAATCCTTAAACCTATACTAGAAAAATTAAGAAAACTAACTAAATTGGGACTTTGTGATTTGCAAAAATTTTGCAACGTGACAAAATCTTTCCTTTTTATTATTGTTTTTATTTTATTATAAAAAAATATTAGGAAGCTCATTTTCATCTCAGGTTCAAGATGGTTACACCCTAATATGTCGAAGGTATTTTGTTAGAGTTGGATTTTTGAATATTCTGCACGGTGATGTCCCGGTGTATATCATCAATCGAGGAAGCATTTTTGTAATGTAAATAAGTGATTTGATCAGAGCAGTATGCCAAATTAAAAATATTGGGCAAAGCCTAGTTTTTGCCCTACTATTCACGAGCTGGGAAATAGCCAAGTGAATTTTTGTTCGAGTGGGATTTTCAATTGCCTACACGGGGCAGCCCCGTTATATGTCGTCAATCACGGACGCATTTTTATAATGCAATCAAGTGCTTAATTTAATAATAATAATTTGACACCTTGGGCAAAGCCTGGTTTTTCATCCAACTATCCAGAGGCTGGGCTGCTGCCAATTATATAACGGGAGGACCTACAGCTTAAGGTAGGATCCGAAGCAATAGAGGCTCGGTAAAAGTACACAGATAAATTTCCAGAACCGCGGACCACTAACGTGAATTCCGAGCGCCTAACCGCCTGAGCCCGCCAGGCTCATTTTATTATTTTCTTCATTACTATTATTATTTAATATATTATTATATTTTTATTTTATATATTATTATATTACACATTTATTTATTATTCTATTATTACTATGTATTATGCACATAATTATTAACTTTTTTGAAAATTGTTCTCAGGTGAACCCGGTTTTTCATCATCAGCCACGGACTAAGTCTGGTGTCCAATAAGATCAGGATGTTAGGCATTAATTGAATACGATCGCTTGAAATCTCTTGCGATAATATTGTAGTAGGTACACATTGCAAGCATGGCGTACTTTGAAGTTGGTATTTTACCGCTGTTTTTCTTAGACAGCGGTAGCGAGCCTCTTTTCTGATAGTCTTGGAATTATCTTACAATACGACAGGTGTTTAATAAAACCGCTTTCTGAGCTGCCTCCTAAATGTTCAAGATGTTCAGTGAACCTTGCACTGATTGATCTAAAATTTATCCATTCTGCTACATAACCCTCACTTACCCATACCATTATTATTGTCTTATTAGGCTCGTTCACTCAAGTCCCGTAGTACTGCCGTTAAAACCTATTGTACTATGCCTTTTTATTTTAAAACTCTGTTGAAACAGATGTCTACACACGGATCACTCTCGATGCTAAAGTATCTTTTAAGCAGGGAATTTCGTTTCGTTACGTTACGTTATCCAAAAAGTACCGAAACTTTCATTTCCTTTTCGTTACGTTCTGACAGATGGAAACAAAATTAAAAACGAAATTGTTATAACTTCATATTTTACCCATCTGCCTTTTAAGATTTGCATAATATGCACAATGATTCGAATAGACTATTTTGTACAATTATGCGTAATTAAAAAATTTCGTTACAATTCCAGTATTTTGAATAACGCAACCTAAATCAAGTGAATATAGTTGCGTTTTGGCAGCATAGAAACTGAAAGGAAATCACGAAAGTATTTTGTTTCGTTTCGGACTGGTTCCTGCTTTTAAGTCCTTTTGGAATGAGTACATAGACCGCCAGACGACTCCACTTGACTGGGAATGAGCCTGTGGAAATGTTTAAATCACTTTTTAAATAAGCTGTGCTCGAGAAGATTTCCCGTTTGTCGAATGTCCATCTCAGAAACGTCAAGCTATTATTCTTGTTTACATTCAGCGCACTTGAATCACCAGCTGAGGTGGGAGAACAACAAGAGGAGACTAAGACCGGGAAATGATCCGAGGTGTGTGTGGATTGATCCACCTTCAAGTCCTCAAGTATACCTAATGCCTCAGCATTGCACCAAACCAAGTCATTGACACTTTTACCCCCTGCATTTACCAAAATCACCTAGAACGTGCAAAACTAATATTGACGATTCTGAATAAAGTTTACAATAACGTCTTGTTGCTTTCTTATGGGAAATAAATGTTAAGCTATACGGGGCATTTGGAAACTCTGAATATTATTTTTTTTTTAACGCATTTATTTTTATTGCATTTGAACAAATTTGCGGGCGATGCGCATGTAAATTAAAAAAAAAATTGGACCACCTTAGTCTACGTAGACTTTGGATATAACCGGGGGGGGGGGGGGTCACCTAAACTTGGAAGTGGAAGTGGGGGCGTGGCACCAAATGAATTCAGGTGATTTGAAGTGACTTCACTTGAATTCACGTGACTTCAGGTGAATCCATATGAATTCAAATGACTTCAGATATTTCAGGAGATTTCAAGTGACTTGAAATGAATTCAAGTGACATCAAGTAAATTCAAGTGACTTCAAGTGTATTCAAGTGACATCAGGTGACTTGAAGTGATTTCAAGTTGCTTCAGATATTCTAGGAGATTTCAGATATTTCAGGAGACTTCAGGAGATTTCATTACAAGTGTACACCTGACTTCACGAGTTGTCAACCCCTCGGTCAATTACTTGTATTGTGTTACCAAAAAAAGCATATTTTCTATCTTTCTTTTCGAAATAAAGATATTTACTTATCGTTGAACTCAGCTTCGCACTCTTTTAAACTGAACCAGTGAAATTGTCACTGGCTGAATCAGTATTTTGAATTATCACTGGTGAAGCAGTGATTTTTTTACTTTGACTCCATGCGGACTAGACATGAACCTTCAGTCGTCTGGTACGCGCGCGTCGCTGGTCAGGTCTTGGCATTTCTCGAGTGGAAATGAACCTTATTGTGTACTAGTGTTTGTTTTATAAATATTTGGCGCCTGGCTGCAATGAGGAGCGGATATAATATCTTTCACTTGATATAGTGGAAGGCCCCTGGCCACTCGAGTTTGCCTTTCAGCGACGCGACAAGTTGACATAACGACGGGTCTTCCCACAATCAGGCACAAAATATGTATTATATACCATTATATTGCAGCCCGGCCTTCATTTATTGTTGTGAGAGTAAAGTGCTGTTTTGAAAAGTTAATTTCGCAAAGGCTAAAACAAAAGTGGTGAATGATAAGTGTTATAACTAATCAGCTGACGAATAATAACGCATACGACCAGATGACTACTGGTACTGAGAAACCAGTGAACCTCACTGATTAAACCAGTGCCGGAACTTCACTGACTGAACCAGTGAATTTTCACTGATTATCAGTGACACACTTCTGGCTATTTCAACCAGTGAGATTTCACTGGAAATAAGTGAGATTTCACTGGTTCATTTACGGAGAGCAACAATATACTTTTGACGTTACAGATGCTGTAGGGCGCATATGTCACGCCGAACAATTTTGTACCATTTTTTTCGTTCTTTGCCTTTCAATATAGATATAAATAATTTTCCTGGATTTCTGGCAAAGGTATTTTTACATTTGGGCACAAAACACCAATGTTAGCTCTGTTTTCTTTCCATTTTTTATGGAAAACGTAAATCGCTTGGCTTATTCACAACGTTTGGAAGGTGTGCTACGTCAAATGAAGATGGCGGAACGGGCGCGACAGAAACAGGAATTTGAAATGTGTACACATTTTTCTTTTTCAAATATGAATTCGAAAAAAAGGTTTTTGAATAATGATAGGAATGACCCTATTATTCCTCAAATTGCATTTTTAAATTTTCCAGATTCATTTTTGACAATTTTGGAAATCTTTTGAAATGTTATAAAATGTTTGTAAACATTCTCTTCAAATTAAGTTTTCAAATTAAAAAATTACTTAACATTTTTCCAGGAATCTTAAAGAGTTTTTTTTATTATCTGTTTATATTTAAAGTCACGATTCAGAAAAACAATGTAACCTGTGGTGTTTGATAAACTGTTACGAGCTCCGTTCAGTCCCAATATTTTTGGAAAAGTGAAATGAGAAGAAAAGCTAACGATGAGCATTTCATTTGTAGCATTACATTTTGGTTAAAAATTAATTTCCTAAAAGTTTCATTTTTTTATTGGAAACAGAATTTCACATTTAACGGGGAGTTCCAGTTTTGTTAAAGAATTACTTACTTTTAAATAAAAATAATTCGAATTAATTTAAACTAATGCTCTGAAGTAAAAACAAGCTTAACCTTAAAAGTCACGATTTGTTATAACATTACTAGCAGCATCAATCTCACGCGGAACACGTGTTTAGTTTTTGGATTTAAGGGCAAAATAAAATTTGTATACACTGTAAGTGTGTCGAACAAATATTTATAAAACAGAATTCTATTTCAAGTACAAACATGTGTTTTTCTACCAGTCTTTGAACCTGCAGCTCCTTATTAGAACCTGCCTTGATGCTATTTAAACCTATAGCCCCTACTTTAAACTTTTAACTCCTACAGAATGAAGCATTAGAGTTTTTTTTAATCTTTACTTAATAAAGCGATCAAAAAATAATGTTGTTCCAATCGCACTTTTGGCATTGTAATCGTTTAAATAAGAATAAATTACACATAATCAAATTTAACTATCTAGCCTTAAGTTATTCTAAAACGTGTACAGGTGAACATTTCCAAAAACAGAAAACAATAATATTGACCTCTTCAATAATACAGGGTGATCCAGACAGAGTTTTTTTCAATAGGGTTATTGTGACAGATAACGCGCGAGTCGTTTCAAGCTATCATGTTTTTTTCCATGGAGAATAGACATAAGGAGACCAAAATAATGTAACCGAAAATGAGCAAATTTTTGTCGTATGAAAATAGTTACAATACTTCTCGTTCCCACATATGGCGCTGGTGTGGCACGCGTATGCCTATGTTGACATCTATTGACATTTTGCAAAATTTATTTCTGTGGTATGTGAATGACATATAGATAAATTGTCACTTAAATAAAAAGATTGCAATAATATTATTCATCGCGAAACATCTTTTGTAAAGTGGGTATAATTGTAGTCATCCTGCAATGGACGAGGTAGGTACTTTTGAATTATTGTGCTAACGAATTACTATAACCCTCGCAGGTATAAAGATTTGAATAGAGAATAATTAACATTTTTAGATTTCAACGTAAAAGTCAGAATTATTGTATTTTATAAATATGGGAGTTTTCACCAGTTTAAAATTCACTAAAGGGTTTCTTTGGAATTTAGTTCCATTGTATTCATAATCGGGTTTGTATTTTTGTTTGTACCTTTAGGTTAAATCAGGTTATATTTACACGGACCATAACGGCAGCCATCGATACGCGTACCACACTAGCGCCGCGCTCGAGAAGATCTAGCATTTCGATGCGTTATTGTTTGTACATCCGACAGAAAAATGCTCGTGTTTGGTCAAGTCAATGTACAGGACTTGGGCTCCTTATGTCTATTCTCCATGTTTTTTGCTTCGGTGTTGAATGAAATTTCATCGTGGAAAGACTTATGCCTGAACAACGTCTACAAATTGTGCAATTGTACTACGAAAATTTGCGTTCTGTGAAGGTCTTTCGCGCGCTTCGGTCAACTTGTGGTGTTCCTAGACGGCCTTCTGAGCCCACTATTCGCTATAACATTCACAATTCTTACCTGCTTCAATTATTGCACGAGCTGAATGTTGTATGCTTTTAAGTCAACATCTTCACGTAAAATGCGCCAGGTCGTGGCATACGACAATCCAAGTTGCCGGGAACGGCGCCGAAACGATTGTTCGCGATCTTTGCGTAGATTATCAGCTACAGCCGCTATATTTTCTTTACTACGTGCTGGACGTGATCTATTCGTTCGAGTATCATCCAATAATGAATAATGGGTCTCCAATTTGTGGGTTCAGAAGGCCGACTTGAACACCATAAGTTGACCAACGCGCGCGAAAGACCTTCACAGAACGCGAATTTTCGTAGAAAAAATGTACAGTTTTTAGACATTCTTCAGGCGTAAGTCTTTCCATGATGAAATGTCATTCAATACTGACACAAAAACACATGATAGCTTGAAACGACTCGCGCATCATCTGTCAAAATAACCCTATTGAAAAAAAACCTCTAGTTCAATCACACTGCAGTTTCAAATATTTAACGACACAAAAAGTATTCTTCAAGTTTTATTATTCTTTTTTATCGCAGACATCCTAACGTGCTCCGTTAGCTCAATAGGTTAGGCCGTTACGCGTTTGGTAAATAAACTTGGTGTGTGCGTTCGCGCGAACTCGTGTTCGAGTCTTGGTACTCGCGGGTTTTTCAATGTACTATGCGTAAGCGATATGAATAGAATATCAGGAATAATATATCTATGAAAGGAATGAGAATATTCTTGATGTGAGATAGAGATTTTCTACGTACTTCGAACCGCTAAATGTTTATTCTCTGTTGGAATTCTGAACAAGCTTCTATTGTTCAATAAAATGTTTTCTATCACCAAAAAAATCAACAAGAAAACAATTTTTTTTAGGTTAGAAAAAAACCTGAGGGCGCTGGGGGAATCCCGACCTTGGATTCGGATTCAGCGACCCAAAATCCATAGTATGTGACTACTCTTGTCCATCGGACAACATACTTTTTTGTGGGCTGTGTAATATCTACAGAACAGATAAAACTATGAGAAAATTACTATTTAAACGATTTCTTTTATACCGCGTTCAGAGTTCTAAAACATCCTCTCATTTTGTAGTATGATAAATTTATATACTATACTAAAATCTTAATGAGTGTAAAGTTAACAATTTCAGCCTGCCTGATGAATAATTTGAATAATTGTTTTAGAATAAAGTGATTTTTAAAATCCTCACATCCAAAATTTAAACTCTGCTCTTGATTTCTATGTTTTTCAACTCAACATAGTGATATCTTCGCCTACTTTTATATTTGTAATTGTACTAACTCTATTAAATTGTGCTTTGATAGTAACTTTACTGAGATAATTCTAAAAACAATTTATTACTCAAAGACCTCCCCTAGGGGCTTTAACAGCTTGTAGTTGATGGGGAGGCTTAAGCGTGTGGGACAAGGGGACCAAACAGACCTCGGCCGGCATGAATATGGATTTGTATAAAGGATCCCTATAAACGGGCTCTCTTGGCATGTATGATTGTAGTATGGTAAAAGGGTGAAAGAGCCTAGTTAACACGGGCTTTCTAGATCCCTTGGTCGAGGTCCCTCCCGGACCGAACTACAGTTTTGAATCAGGACGGGAATGGCTTACGGCCCACATAGCGACTATGAAACAGCCCGCCATTGGTGTGGTTTCCTGCCAACCGATATTCATTGAGTGTCTTACTCAATATGGCAACCACCCTAAGCCATGGGTGTAAAGTAGGGGTGGCCGAAAAAAAAACATTTTTCTTTCATTCATAGCGACCCACGCGGTTTTGGGTTCCCCTTGCCATAAGAATATACTACAAAAAAAAAGAAATCCGAAAAATTTGGATTTTATGGGTACCCCCAGCCTTTTTCTTTTCTCAAATTTTAAAGTAAATTAAATTGTCCGCTCTGACTCAGCTTGCTCCCTTTAGCAGCGACCTCTAGCGGTAGTGTTCACTATATATGGTATACTAAGCCGATGCTTCTCCCGGTTAACTTTTGAACGTAGTTTGTCCACTGGCCGACTGAGAACGCTTTAGGGACGGCCAGAGCACGCAGACTGCCAAACTGCTAGCCGGGCGTCAGCACGATCCGCTGCGTCGCTGCGCTGCCGACTGTTAAGGAATAATTGCACGAAAATTGTTTCAAAGGGATTGGCTGCGATTCGTCACATGACTCCCACTAAATCTCAACAATTTATAGATTAAAAGAGGTTTTATATTGAACTCATAAAAGTTATTAAATTTTTTAAATTTTATAAACAACTTTTATGAGCCATTTTCGACATCAGCTATTTATTATGTAATAAATATAGTTTTTCCTACGAAATCGTCCAAAAATTTATCAGCAATGACACCTAGTTATCATATATTTAGTCAGTTAATAACACTTGATGCTTATTTAAATAAACCTAATCAACAAATGCACTGTTGGGCTATTTTCCGACGCACTAGCTTGGTTCTTTCAACGTAATCAAATGTTATTAACTAATTTATAAACCTTCAGGAATATTTCAATGACAAACGACAGCTAATAATCAATAACAATTTACGATTGTTTAATCAAAATTAATTAACAAATGAAAAATATGGCCATTTTCAACAATAGTTAATCGTTATCCAAGTTTCTAAAAAAGTTAGAAAATTAATTATTAACACTCGATCAAGTTGCAAAATAAAGTTTAAGTGATCGGGAATAGCCAGATAATTAATTCTTTCATTGAGTTTGTTTAAAGAATCATACCTTTTAATTATTGCTCATATGGTATCGTTGATAAATAATCGGCTATTCACTATTCCTCAAAGTTGTCTGCCCGAAGTCAAACTTGGGCAAAGTCTGCCAAGAATAAATTATTATAATAATATAATAACAATATTAAGATCAAGATAATTATAAATTATAATAATTATAAATAATTTTTGCAAATTTTAATTCTTCTATTTGGTAATAGGAATTTTTTTTGGTACAGTTTTCATAGGTTTTTGTATGCCCTTTGCATTGATCAGAAATATTTTTTGAAACAAATAGTATTTAGCCTTCAAAAATAAAAGGCAAAAAAAATTATTTTCTTCAAGACGAAAATTAGAAAAACAATATTGAGACGTCTATTTGTGCGAAAATTTATTTTTGAAAAAAAACTCAGAAACTTTTAGAATTTTTGTAAAACGAATGTGTTGTTTAACACGTATTTCCCATAAGAAAAAAATACGTTTTTGTAAATTTGATTCAGAATCCCCAATTTCAGCTTAATCGAGATAGTCATATAATATAAATAAAATATTACTTTTTAAATACCTGTATCACCCCCATAAGTCTGTTTCGTAGGGTCCCACGGAAACCCCATAAGTGAAAAAATGGTTATTGCGAGTTTTTGGCCCTAATTATGATTTTACGCGTGTTTTTAAATGCAAATTGTTTCTAAAACATAAAAGCTACTTTACACTGACAATGAGATCTTTAAATACGTTTTTGGAAATAATTTATTATTGTTTTTAGCATTTTTGTCTTAGAATGGAGATAGAAAGTCGCGGTTTTTTCGAAAATTTTCCACTTTTTATCCAATTTTCAATTAAAAAGAGCTTAGATTTGATTAATTTTACCAGCCATAATTGTTTAAACAATTTATTATTATTTTCAATAATATTATGTTTGAATAATTCTAGAAATGGCGGTTTTTTCTGAAATTTTCAACTTTTTGTTCACTTTTCACTTGGATTGGGTTAATATTTAACTAAATATAGCAAAAATAGTTATTTAAATAAGTTGTTATTGTCTATAGATATCTTCTGATATATTAATACTAGATAGTTGCGTTTTTTTCTGAAATTTTTTACTTTTTGCCCAGTTTTCACTGAGTGAGGTAATAATTTAAATTTAATTTAAATTTAAAAATTGAATTTATATTTAACTTTGCTTTTTCATTTTAGTTATGAACAAATAATAAATAAAAATTAGAGAGAAAAATATTCTAAACAATCTCTTTCTTTTTCGTAAATATATTTTTCTCTTCGTTCTAAGAGGAAATTGCTAAAAGCAGTAATAAATTATTTAAATATTTTATACAAACATCTAATTATCAGTATAAAGTAGTATTTTATGTATTATAAACAATTTGAATGTAAAAAATGCAACAAAAAAAAACAAAATTAGCTCTAAAAACTCGCAAAACCCATCTTTTCCCGTATGCGATTTTTTTGGTACTTTATAAAACAGACTTATGGGGGTGATATTTGAAAAGTAATATTGTATTCGTGTTCTCTGGCTGGTTGTGAAACGAAATGTTGAGTTTCAACACGATTCAGATAATATTGAGGATTCTGAACACAATTTACAAAACGTATTTTTTTCTGATGGAAAATGTATTGAATTTCATGGGGCTTGCGTCACCTCTAAATATATCATCAAAAAAAAATTAATTATTTTTATGTGGATTCGAACATATTTCCGGGCGTTATTTACAAAAATAAAGTAAATAAAATTGGACCACCCTAATGTACATACCTTGTCTAGTCCGCTCCCTACAAATAACGCATTTGTTAATTAAGTTTATTTACAAAAAATAAGCACTGGACGTCTTGTCAAATATTGTGGAGCTATGTTAACAATGAGAATCAGCTAAAGAATTTTTCGCAAATTACACAAGAAAAACAGCATTCTTAGTTGAAAAATGCCTAAGACGAAAAAAAAATGTCCCCATAAAATTTTCCATAACAGTAACAATAATTTATAGTTATCCAAGTTTTTCAAAACAGTCAGAAAATTCTTTTTTTGATTGATTTTGTTTAAACAATCATCAATTTTTACTGATTAATGGCAATAAATGGTTGATAATTTAATTGGCTGTTAATTCCTGCGTGAAAAGTGGAATTTTTTAGTTCATAAATACATGAGATGATATAAATTTTTTAATAAAATTGTTCTCAAGAATAACAACTGTCGGTTGTCATTTCAATATACCTAAAGGTTCATAAATTAGTTAATAAAATTTGATAACGTTGAATGAACCAAGCTAGTGCGTCGGAAAATAGCCCCACAGTGCATTTTTTGATTAGCTTTATTTAAATAAGCATCAATTGTTATTAACTGACTAAAGATATGATAAATAGCTGTCATTGCCGAGTAATTTTTGGTCGATTTCGTAAGAAAAACTTTATTTATAACATCTTAAATAGCTGATGTCGATAATGGCTCATAAAATTTGTTTATAAAATAAAAAAAATTCCATAACTTTCATGAATTTAATATAAAAACTCTTTTTACCTATAAATTGTTTAGATTTAGTGCGAATCATGTGACGAATCGCAGCCAATCCCCTTGAAACAATTTTCGTGCAATTATTCCTATTTTAGTTTTCCAATTCTACGCAATTGGAACCCAATTATTTCTAGGGCTCCATGGTATTGATAATTCATTTGCAAAATATTATGCTTATTAAAATTGAAATGAATTTGTTTGATAATTATCACTAATTTTTTTTTAATATAATATAATTTTTCAATCTAACTTTTAAGACATCAATTCAGTATTGATGTTCTTTAGGAGTATACATTTGTTTCTCCAAAATTATAAATT
>CAKNWT010224792.1:7919-28271 GCA_932066315.1 Andricus coriarius
AAAAAATATTAAATTTTGAAAATTGAAATTGTACGCATCCATTGATGAAGAATCAGGTTAAAGCTATCCAGGAAATGCCTCCTGAGATGAAATTCACTTTTGAAAAGCTTGTCTTAAAAAAAAAAGATGCTTTCCCTCATTGAATCCCTATAACTTCATTATAGATAGTCTCTAAAAGAAGTAACATAGATAGATGTCAGAAACAGCATTCTAAATCATTTAAACTAGACATTTGACCATTTTTTTAGCCATCACATGAGTCAGACGTTTTTTTAAAAGAGTTGGAATGATACAGATTACCTGGAAATGTTCTATTATAGTATAAAATAGTGTTCGCTCTTTTTAGATGTTTAGGATAACTGTACAGTAGCAAATTCGCCTGTCTGGAAACTTGAGCTGCAAAGCGGAAAAACAATGTGAAACTCGCAGCGAAGAAGTAACTCGAGGCTAGTGGTTCACAGGTAGAGATTTAGCAGGTCGAGAAGGACGAGCTGAGTGATCACTCGGTGCCCTGGCTGGAGTCAGGGGACCCTTGGATTTTCGTATACGGTAAGTCTCAAGGAGGAAAGGTAACATTGTAACTTGTGAATCCTCGGGTCCTCGTAACGCTTTCGTGAAACCGGGTGAGAGGAGGTGGTCTCGACGTCTTTACGAGGTGAATCTGTCTTTGTAAAACTGTCTCGCTCTCCTTACACCTCATCCCCTTTTCTCGCCCTTTGTCGTCGCCGTTTCAGCTTCCGCTTCCAACTACTTGTACCCTGACGCAATAATGCATCCGGAAACCAAGTATTTCAGTCTGCAAACAAGTTGATAAACGTAGATTTTGCTTGAACATAGAGGAGAGGTGTCACGTTTCCTGTTTCTGATTAATTATCAATTAAATACTGAACTAATTTTTTGAAGTGATTTATTTTCTTAGGCTTTTACTTATGATTGTAAATTGAGCAAAAAAAGAAGGAAAATCGAGATGACATAATTTAGTGGAATGGTCAATTCTTGAAGTTCGTGCAGATATGGTGCAGAAAGTGCATAGTGCTCGGCGCTTTTCCCAATAGAGCACGCACGCATGCAGGCATCGCATGCTAAATATAAAAGCACCTCGCGGGCACTGGCAGGCTACGCCATCTTGCATGGAAGAGTCATTTGCGTTAGTCCTGCCCACGGAGGGCAGCCTGACTCCGCCTCCCGTAGCCGTTGTACATAAGCAGAACCATCTTTATTACCCGCGGGCAGTAACCGTAAAGGGAGCGAGAGAGGTCTTTAGATTCAAGTTTGCTCTCAGATGCGAGTGTAAACGAGAGAGAGGATCAGCCAAGATCGGCGAAGAATTATGGCATAAAGTGGTGGGGAATGACTTCGCCGTAGGCATAGTTTGTCTTTATAACGTCTGCGAGGTTGCAGTGCACTTCAAACGAGCCGCTGATGGCTCAAAGTGGCTGCCCAGGATATAAATCCACGGCCCACCTCACTCGTTCGTTCCGCGAGCTTCGGCGCTCCTTCGGTTCATTCTCTTCTTCTTCATTCCGTGCTGTTCCGCTTCACTTTAGCTTGTTTCTTCTCGTCCAACCACTACAGATCGTATTTTTCGGTCAGTTTGAGGTTTATCAGTATTCTGGTGTTCGATGCTTCAAATTGACTTTTTTTGTGGCTGTATTTATAAAGCTGTTGTATTTGGAGAGTTAGCGAAAGAAAGTTTTGGTTATGATCCTTTGAATGACTATTAGGAATTTTAATTGTTGACATGCCACCCTCAAATTTTTCTTCCTTCTGGTAAAAAATGTCATGAATTTTATTCTTTTATTTTGACTAAAATTTTTAGTGGTTCAGCTGAAATTTCCGATCAAAAATTGGTTCGGATACTTGGTCACCTGTAGGAATTTCCTCAATTTTTTATTATTGAAAACTAAAAATGATGGACTAAAAAATTCTTGCAGCCATAAAATTTACGCCCTATTTATTGATGAATAATCCCTTAATTTTTCAAAGACGGGTAAAAATATCTCAAACTCGAAAAAGTCAACAGGTGTTAAAGATTTAGTACACCAGTATCAACATTAACTATCTTGCTTACTCTCTAAATCTGAATCAGTGAAAAGTCACTAATTGTCAGAGAAATCTCACTGATTCAAATAGCTAGAATCCGGTCACTGACAACCAGTGAAAAGTTACTAATTCATTCAGTGAAAGTTTCACTTTTGAAAGTTGGCAGCACTGCACCACGTCAGTTTGGCAATCATAATAAAGTAAGATTTTAGTAGACTCAATGAAATAATCATAGTAAAAACATAAAACCCATAAATGTGATCAAATATTAAAAAATGTGAAAAGGTTTGATGCTTCTAAATGACAGAAAACCTCACATATTTCTTTACTTTCAAGATTCGACTCTCATGTGCACACCCGTCAAGTAAGTACTTTTTATACGAGTTAGAGTATATTTTTCCCGCAGTAAATTCAGCACACTTATAGTCCGAAAATTTGCGAATTTATTTCTTAAAAAAATTATTTTTGCTACTCAAGTAAAAGAATAATAACAACGCTTTACTTTAAAACTTAGAGGTTATGTCTTACATGATTTACTCTGGTGTTACTAAATGGATTAGTGAAAAATCCGAAATCACTGATTAATTAGTGAAATGTTCAACTACTATTTCAATCAGTGAATTTTTCACTGATTCATATTTAGAGAGTAACGTCATAAAATTTAAATGAGGAAGCTCTTTTTTCTCTCATCAGGCTTAAGATGTTTACAACCGAATATGTCAAAGGCATTTTTGTTAGAGTTGGATTTTTGAATAATCTGCACGGGGTTGTCCCGGTATATATAATCACTTACGGACGTTTTTTGTAATGCAATCAAGTGATCTTATAAGAGCAGTATACTTAATTTGACATATTGGGTAAAGCCTGGATTTTACCCCATCATCCACCGACTGGGTTGCAGCCAAATGCATGATGGGGGACCATACAGCTTAAGCTGGGATCCGATTAATAATACATTTCTTCTCGCATTTCTTATAAACTATTTGTCGCCACACTTTACTATCCTGGCACACGTCTATTAATTTCCTTGACGTCCATACATTTCCTCATGCAAGCTCTTGTATTTCTGTGGCTTTTGATATCTTTTCGATTTAGTGTCTCATTCACACATTCCCATCATTCTTTCCTCGATCTGCATCTGGGTACGCTACCATTTACTTTATTTAAATATACTCTTTTTCAGCCGTCTTCTTCCATTCTCTTAACAAGCCCAAACCATCTCAACAAATTTCTCTCATTCTTGTCAAACAGTGTTTCCTCTACACCACATTCTTTGAGAATTCTCTCATAACTGGCTTTGTCTATTAGCGTTTTACCGCATACATTTCGCAGCAATTTCATGCCAACCGCGTTAATTTTACTCTTATACTTTTCTTTTTAGGTCCATGTTTCGCTACTGTGCAGCACAGTGCTGCCGTCCAAACTACAATAAAAAGATACATAATTGAGAAAAAGATACGCTTGCCCTTACGTATGTTTATGACTTCTAAATACTTGCAAAATATCTCGAACTCTTTTCGGAAATCCAAGGGAAATAAATCCCGGCCAGATTCGGCTATACACTAGCGACGATCGTTCGGGTAAGTTCGGAATAGCCGCTGAACACAAAGTGTTTGTTTTGCTATTGTATTTCGAGGATGTGCTCGAGCTCTTCGCCAAAGCCGACAAAGTTATCGTCCGCAAGAGACTTTGTGTTCTTTTTGCCTTGTATTTTCGACTTTTCGCGACTAGTAAGTAATCGCAAGTCCGTTTTCTAATAGAAATTGTTTGAAAAATCAATTTTTTATTGCAAAATATGAAAGAATGCATCATTTTTACCCTGGATTATTCAAAATTTTATTCTGTATTAGAGTTCTTTCGGAAAAAAATCTTTCTCGCTTTTCTTAGTTCGAGTAAGATTGGACTTATGTATCTTTTTCATTTGTGCGACAGAGTGGGTGCGAATTTTTTTTATTTGAAATTGCACAGAAGGCACGTAAAAACAAAATAATATACATGTTCAGACAACTGATATGCGTAGAGACTTATTCATCGTCACTTTCGCAATTAATACAGAGGAATTGATTGCCGGTTCACAACACAGTTTTCGTTAGCCCAGTTTTTGCGTACGTGACACTGGCTCCATTTTGCTCGCCTGGGATGCTTTCAGAATAAGCTTTAGAAAAGGCAGACGATAATCCATTTTTTTCTACAGCTAGTGATTGTGAAATAGACCAATGCCATACAAACTCTGAGGTATAAAGTGCCACTTGGCACTTTTTACCCTCCCGCGTTCCAATAATTTACAATCAACATTTCTGAAACAACACAAACTATTATGAATAGTAAGCTATCTGCACCATAAGAAGACATAATTACGCATCAAACTACAATTACTTCTTGACAATAGCACGCAGGAATAAGTGTTGGCACCAAAAAGAATCGGTGACGACAGAACTGCTTTCTGCATAAGAAAACAACTTAACCTTAGCCATGATCTCAAAAAGCAGCTGTCAGTGGGTACAAACGGCTATCAGGAGGTCATAGTGATTCAACCGATTGACGGAAAATGTCAAGTCGAGTGACAAATGATTTTTTTTTGTGTTATCGTATATGACACTTTTTTCCCGCGGCACTTTTGACCCCGCTCTACCCTGCCCTCGTTGATACGTCTGGCTATTTTTTGCTCTCTCTCTCTCTCTATCTCGATCTTTTCGTCAGTGGTAAATAAACTACCAAGATACATGTACTTATCAACTTGTTCTATCCTCGATATTAGGCAAGGTGTTAGGCAAGGATGCGTTATGTCCTCTTGGCTGTTTATTTTATTCATATATAAGTGTCTAAGAATGGCCCTATTCGACGAAGAAGGTGTGGATCTCGGGACAGTGAAGGTACGTGGGTTAGCTTTTGTAGTTGATATGGTTGTTATGGCAGAGTCTATCGAAAGCTTACCAAGAATGTTGAGCAAACTGAATACTAGAATGAACAACATGTGGCTTAAAGCTAACGTAGAAGTAAGAGTTGTCATGGCATACATTTGTTTGTTATTATAATAAGATAAATAATTTTTTATTTGACCTAATTTATCTCAATGTCATTCACTATGATTATTCTACATGGACAAACTATTGGTTGTAAAATTTGGTATTATAATATTTATTTTTATACGATTTCGATGACAAGCTTGGACACGTGTGGAAATGTTCCCGATTTTGTCCAAATAGATCTTGGGCGCCAATTTAGACCCAATTGGGCGTCCTACTTTAGAAAAATATAATTAATTAATCAAATATATTGCTTCTATATTAGGCTAGATGCACTCCGACCATAAACATGCAATTTGATTTGCTGCTCCAAATTATTAACGATTAAAATTTACACAATAAAAGCATCTATATGTATACGACACCTTGTTATTACTTAGATTGACTTTTCCCAGGGTTGGCGCTGCAGTGTGAACATTGGGTAAAAAAAATGTTCAATATAATATTCCGGCTTATATTTTCAGCCGATTATAAATTTTTTTTTAACGGAAGCTAAATGAATTCCTAAGATATATGTGAAAGCCGACTTTTCAAAAAATTTGATAATTTTTTTTTTATTCAAGTATAAACTTTGCAAAAAATTAAAATTTGTAAGTTTCCAAAGCAAAACAAATCATTCTTTGGATCAAAATACAACTTTTGCTGACTAAACAGAAATTCGATTGGTTTAACAAAATGTAACGTTGGTTTAACAACACGTTTTGTTATGGAAACCAAAATTTGGTGGTACCATGAAAGAAATTTATTGCACAAATACCAATGAAATTATTTTGTTGCACGAATAAAACATTTTTCTCACTATATTAAATCTATTTCTTCTGTTTAGGTTTTTATACATTTTAAAATTACCCGCGCTTTTTATGGTCTTATGTTAACCAATCAGAATGTGGTATGAAACAATGCCAGACTGAAGCCCAATCTGGGAGTAACTGGGGCGCCAAATTAAAACATAAATATACTCTAAAATTAATAATTTCCATTTAGAGTTAGAAAGACTAATATTCCCGATAGTAAATTAAAGTTAGGAAGAAGTGATATTTACAATAATAAAGAATAAAACCATAATTGTAACAACTAGCAGTTTCACTTCACTGCCTCAATCTCATAATGCATTTTATCGCAGGAAAAAGTATCCGTGCTGCTGCCCCAGAGACCCGTGTTCGATTCCCGCTACCGTTGCGATCTTCTAAGATGCTTTTTTCTGTTTCAGCTTAGATTATCATATAAATGTGCAATTGCCTGTTTGATCTATATTATTTTTAATGTGTGCCTGGGCTCAAACAGCACGTATTTATTTTTATTTTTCTATTCCGATAGTGGCATATTTTCCTATTATCGATAGGAAAAATGAGAAACATGGGAAGAATGATTTTCTTACTTTTTTTGTTAATTTTACAGTCTTTTCTAGGGACTATAGAAACTTTCTTTTGGTATAAGTACAATTATTTAATCTTTTATAATTTTATTCCAATAAAATTATTAACTTCGCAATTTAATATGGCCGTGGCTACGTGTACCTAAATTTCGGTACGAATAGCAGTATTTTTTCCTTACGTGCACTTTTCGCAATAATAAATATTATTATATCACAACGGAAAGTTTTTTTCGTGTAGATTAGGATAACCTAAATTTTATATAAAATATTAATTTTTATAGATATTTTGCCCGAAAGAAGAAAGTGAAATTGTCAGAGATTTATGAGTGCATTTTTCCCCCTTAGACTCTACTTTCCTATTTTAGAATTTTTTCAGTTTTCTGAAAAAGATAGAAACGAATGACGCTTTATGTAAAGATTGTACATTTTAGACTCTAGATCTAGATTGAGTCGAAAAAAACCTTTTTTTTTGTCGTAGCGGATTCCAATAGTGGATATAAAGTGGATTTACCCAACAGTAGTAAATCCCTCCAAATTTTAGATCGATCGGATAATATCTTCTGTTCTATGTATGGATTTGAAAACTTAAATTTTGGAAATTTTTTTAAATGTTCCTATGGGCCAAAACATTATGTTGAATTTCTTGTAGGTACAATTTTTGGTGATGAATGATAATATAAAATTAGTAATTGAAATCCAAAATTTGTATCAAATTATAACTTTCTTAAAATATACAAAAATAGTTTTTTTATTGTTTTAACTATGCACATTTTTTTAATATGTGCTTGAAATTTCTTCAGCTTGAATTTAAGGAACGTGCCATTCTTTTTCTATCATACAAACAAAATTTTTGTAGCGTGCAAGATCTAAAAATTGCTCATAATAGGCACAATTTCACCATTTCTAAATATGGAGATAAAATGTTTGATACAAAACAAAATAATCACATGTTTTTTGTACATTTAAAAAAAGTTCTAACTTGAAAACAAATTTCGTTTCATATTTCATAATTATATATTATTATTGACTACTAAAAACTGTACTCACACAAATCGACATAATTTTTTGGCCCATAAGAAAATGTTTATCAATTTTCCAAATCCTTAATTTTCAAATTCATACACATAACTGAAGATATTATCAAATAAGTACTATATAAGAATCTCTAAACTATATAAAATGTGCACTTTTGATCTATTACAAAATTCAAGTTATTTTTGTCACAAGGTACACATTTTTTAAATGTATTCTCATTAGAGAGAATATTTTGTTTGTACTGTAGATAAATAAATACTTTTTAAACTTGAATCAGCGAAAAGTATATCGCTAATTCAAATCAGCATATATACTATACACGCTGTTGAATCAGCTAAATTTAGCTATTTATGAGAGAAATTCTAAAGTTTAATAGTTAAATTTTGCTGATTTGTCAGCGTATATGCGTTGATTTAAATTATCGGAATACTTATCGTTGATTCAGATATAGATAGTAGATATGATTCTACGAAAAAAATGTTTAAGGTCTATTTGAAACTATTAATTGCTATGAAATTATACATTTTCATCTCACAAGGAAAAAATATATCTAATTTTTTTTATTCTTTTGTAAAAGTTAGAGCTCATTCCTCAATGAATATGGAATACTTTCTACGCATGAAAGAATTATTTATTATTTATTTAAATTAATGCAGTGTTGGGCACGGTTAGTACTTGGATGGATGACCGTCTGATGCTACTGCGTTGCTGTTGGCGGTCGTGGGTGTGGTGAGCCCATTTACTACAAATCCACCTAAAAAACACTACCCGAATCGGGTAGTGTCACGCTTACCCCTAGAGGCTCGCCGAAAGGGAAATAGCTTAATGATATACAAATATACATATACAAGTTTGTTCTTTTTGATAACCAAAAAATTAAAGAAATTCCTTTCCAGACTTAAAATTGTCCAATGGAATCTCTAAACAAACTTTTCTTCAAAAATTAAGACATTTTTCACAAAAATGGACTAGGTTTGGGAGTAGCGTTTCAAAAATTCTAAAACTTTAATTTATAATGGGCACCCTATCCCCGAAGAAAAAAATAGAAAGGTAGAAAGGTATTTTTGAGCAGGAACGAACAGGAAGGGACACTGAAGATAAAATAGAAATAATGGTAGGAAAAGTGGAATTGAGTACTACTCCATTCTATCATTTGCAAGTCTTATAAGACATTTCGCCTCTATACTTCTAAGTAGTATAAAAATATTAAACTGTCTGGATTGAAAATCTCGTGACATATGTCCTTTAATAAATTTGTGTCACAGTAGGCTTCTAACAGATAATTAAGGTCAGATAATTACGAGGCGTGTCATTAATCTGGATCGATGATTTGGCATCTAAACATCTACACGTATAGATCAACCTAGAAATAATAGGAACACTATGTACGCCTATGTAGTATGTATCTGGTGAGATGAACTCGTGTTGTCTGAATGATGAATGAAGGTGATCACTCAAGCAGCCTTGAGGGTCGAGTAAGCGAGAGAAATGTTGCCTTACGTACATCTATACATATGGTCAACCATCTATCTTCAATCCGATTATTAATCAGTCTACTCACTATCAATTTTGTCACTGTTACACTATTCCTGTGAATACGTGCGTGTACATACATACCTTGACGATAAATCATAAAATCAGTTCAAGTTCTGTGCCTCATGTCGCTCTTAATTTAAACTTAAATTAGCGTTTAATATAAATGATTAAAATCAATAATTCTTTTGTTAGGCCTTTTAAATACTATTCTGACTAAAAATGTGATTATTGACATTTTTATTTCATTTAATCATTTAATAAAGTGTAAATGAATAAAAATTAAATTATAATTATTCCAGTATAAGGAATTTAAAATAGAGTACAGTCTGACGAAGGAAATTCGTTTTAGTGTCTACAATTTTGATACGAAGGATGACTTTCCGTCTTTCATAATATATATAAAGGAGGAGCTGAGAAAACAGCTTCGCTCGGAAAAACGAAAATCAAGAGAAACGTGAGGTTTCCAGGTTTTATCGAGATGGTGGATGCCAACGTGGGGTTGAAGCGAGGGTGAGAAGCGAGTGATTTAGGGTAGCTACTCGACGACTGACCGAGATAACCCGGCTGTCCGCGGAACAACCCCATTTGTCGGATGTCTTCCGTACAAAACTGCCCGTGGCCTCTGAGCGTGTGTCCTCTTGAATAATGACTCCTCTTCATCAGCTACCGGTTAACAGATTCCGTGGAATACGGCTATATAATATCCTGTGAGTCTTCGATAAATCGTTTAGATAAAATGAACACTATCCAAATTTTAGTCAATGTGAGAATTGAATAAAGTACTATTTACAAAATTCCAGATCTCTATTTCGTGACAACAAATTGCATCAACGTGGCTCGATCATTAGCAGTTGCGAACATTATTTCTGGTAACTTGTTAATAATAAAAAATCAGTTATCTTCTACTATCTAGTCTTTTGCTGTCCAGATATCAGTTACTATTATGCTTTCGAAACATCTTTTCTAATTTTTCAATTAGTCTTAAAGTTATATAAGGAATACTCATTCAGCGCATAAAGTTTGCTCGTTTCAAAATGTTTACTTTTTCAACTCACCTTATAGCACTGGTAAATTAAAAAATCTTGGAAGAGACAGTTCCGAGTACTTCATCGTGTTTGTTGGTAAAAACAGAAGGTATGTGTTCGTGGATAACTTGAAAGGAGACTGTAGAAAAAAAATTGCTGGGTGCCAGGGTAAAATGAATTAAGTGGCCCACTGTAAACACCGGTACTTGGGCGTCACTAAAGAAAAGCAGAGTGGAGTAGTATCTGGGAATACGAGAAAATGGATCGAGGTGCGAGAGGGTGGTCGTGGCCGGTAAGCGGAAGTTGTGGTCGGGGGTGGTTTGTAGTGGCAAAAGAGCCTGGAACCTCTAAAAGAGAAAAGAAAGCATGGCAAGGAGGACAGCGAATAGAATGGGATGCAAGATGAAAGGATAAAAGAGGAAAGACTGGGAGCACACTGTATTTCTGCAGAAAAGCGGCTTGTTTACTACAGCGGCTGTTAGCTCCCCGCGTTGGTCCACGAGCTAAAGGGAAGGATATTGCTTCTCTTTGTGCGCGAGCGACGTTTCCTTCATTTATTTATCTTTGTCTGCGTCGACTCCACTCCCTCGTCTTTTCTGTCCGTTGTTCCATTATTTCGTCGTGGAATGGTTTTCAGTTTACGTTAGAGCCAGACGCGAGGTTTGATGCTGTGAGGACAATCCGCGTATGAACAGTTGTAAGGAGTTGCATGGGGATGGAAAATGTAAACCTTTCCTAATTACGTCCGGGCGTAATTCACATTCTGCCTGACTAAATTTACCATCTTTGGTAGTTCCAGGGAAGCTTATTTGAACAGAGCAGCATACTGATTTTGGTATCTCTTTAACCCTTGTTTAATCTAAACATTATGGTATCTGAAACCCAAAACATTTTTTCGAAGCTTTGTTTCGATATCGGTGAAATGGAGAGATAAGGCAGTAGTTTGACGATTTTGGCAGGAGAGAATAGATAGTTCGCCTCGGGGTACCGATACGAATATACGAATTGAGAAGAGGTAGGTTTCACACCCCCTTGACTGCCTGAAAAGTGATCGGGCGTTTATTCTCCACGATTTATCTTGCTACGAGAGCAACGTAAATGTGATCTTTTTTGGATAGGGGATGGACTTCAAATCTTTCCGAAGTCTACATTTTCTTGATCAAGTTTATTTCATGTGCCAAGAGACGTCAGATTCTCAATCGTGATCATTTTATCTGCAAGGAAGGAAGTGCAAAAGTGTAGGAAGGTTGGGAATGCAGGTGTGTGAAGAGAAGAATAATATCGGAAGCTCATGTGACTTGGAAGTTATTGAGCGATTCGTATGGATCAGAGGAAGCGCCCTGCTGGGCATGGACCCATCGAGCTACGGAAGACAAGGAGACAAACGAGGAGCCACTAATTGCCGCTATCGCACGATTCTTTACGAGCATTTATCACCGCGGGAACCTGTAACTGCAACTCCGGGCCCCCGGGCGAAAGTTGAAAGAAGGATCAACAGCCGTGCTCACTTCGTGGCCTCTCCGTGCTGGATTCGTATCGAAGCGATATATCTCGGGATTGGCTTCGCAGTGGCGGATAGTCTGCTTCGAGCTCAACGATAGGGGAAAGGGGTGCCACCTTGATAAACGAGCTCATAAATAACAGTAACGTCTCCACCGAAAACTCGAGCGGATAAAACGTACGTCGTAACCCGGTACCTCGGTGGACTCTGGGACGAGGTAATTTAAGAACCTATTGAGATATTTATGGGATCATAAAGCGGAACTGGCTGCCTCTATCAACAGCAGCGATGCGTAAGTCGCTGTTGCGACATATGCGGTGGTTTGTATCTTCGTTTATAGCCGACTGTCGATAGTGTATTTCACTTTGCTCACCAGGAATTGATGACTTCCTAAATTACTCATAAATATTTCGGTACTGTCGCTTTCAATCAGACTGAGGGAAAGGATATGTTTTTTGGAGGTTATACCATAGATGTTCATTTTGCAAAGGCAAAGTGCTATCACAAGCAAACTGAAAAGTGAATCTGCTTTAGCGGACGATGCAAAGAGTGTAGCCTACGGGGTCCTTCGTGTTGGTAACGAGCGGATTATACTCCCCTGGTTGTAGTATCATATCAGATGATCCCGTACCTGGTTCCATGGTTGTTAATTAGGATGGATGCCCACGCCTTGGGCGACTTTTACGAGCGAATACGGCGTGAACCGAAATAGCGCATCCAACGTTACCGCTACAGACCCTCTTTCGGGGAATTCTGGTAAGGATCTCGCTTTCCAAGAAAATACGAAAGAGTTTTCTGGAACAAGAAATTATACGGATGCAGCAAAAGCTCTCACTGTTTAAACAAACTTGCTAGGTATACATTTTTGAACCGATAATATGAATTAAACATGTAAATTTAGAGATGTTATTTAGATTAATGATATCATGGTAGTAGATAGGGGTAATAATTTCTGGAAATTAAAGTCTTCACCAATGGTGTTTCGTTTTTTGTCTCTCATTTGCTTCCATAGATTCTCGCCATCGCAGCAGGATCTGGGATATGCGCTTGGCGATAACATCCGAGATAAATTAGTCGGGACGTCCTGCCATAGTCGTCGCATCGGAAAACGCATAAAGAAAGATCAATGAGACACGTCGAGTCAGCATTGACCAGGGATTTTCATGACTCGAGTCCGACTCCACTCTAAATTAGTATCGATCGTAATTTTTAATCCTCGCCAGATCGACGAGTCGATTCTATTCGACAAGGGCAAAAGAGTAACGAGCGACCGATACACCCTCTTGAATGCTCTCGGATGAAATCGTACGGGCGGACCGTAGTAAATCACATCCGAGGGCCCTATCCAATCTTCCCTGGCGGCGGCGTCGGCTGCCGTTGCCATGTAGCTCTATCTATCGAGCGCGTATAGAGGTAACTGGTGAGTCGTAAAACGTGTCAGGATGTCCAACAAACACCTACTCATTAGCAAGGAAGGCCCTGCCGGGAGGCAAGATTACACAAGCACGCATTAACTCTGTGTGGCTAAGTTATAGCTTTGGGAGAGCATAATTCACCTTACAAGAAAGTGTGGGTTTCCTTGGACACCGTTCGTGTGGGGGCCTGGCTCCTCGTTAGTTTATCGGGTGCCAGCGAACCGATAGTTTCGACTGAGCTAATTGAAAGCCGGGTTCTTAATTTCCGCAAGCTCAAAGACTTTTAATGCAATATCTTTAAGAATGCAAACCTGTTCATTTCCGTTACCACCAAAGATATCATATCTAGCTAGCTGTAAAACGAAATATTGATCCTACCAATTACTTATCGCTTTTACCTTGATTTGTTATTTATTTTTTAGAGAGTTTGTGAAAGTAAATAATTTAATTTGTAATACATTTAGCAAGGCGTCTGCAGTACAAATTTTGCACTTTCGTGAGATCGAGTTTTTCTTACAGGTCCAACTATTACTTGCACTGCTAGCAGGAACTAAGATTGATATCTTCACCATCACCGAATAACTAATTGGCTACTGAATTACAACGCTACATGCTCAGTTATTGCTTCGTGCCTCGTTCAGCTACCGATTCTTGGTTAATGACGATTGGCGATATACTACTGATCGCGAGATCTGGACCTTGTCGACATTCACGAGAACGTGCTTCTTGAGAGACGCAGATAACGTATCTTCGTGCCTGTCGACTGACTTGAAAAATCGAGGAACGTATGTACGGCTACGTAATCACCTATCGGGAAACGAGCGAAGAAGAAATCCGTTGTGACCGGGAGCTGGCTTTGCAAGATCAACGTGTAACCGTTCTTCTCGTGTAAGCTTCGGGCATCAATCTGATTCGTGAAGACAAAATAGTAATCCCTGAATCCGTAGTGGAATAACATGTACTTTAAGAGATGACTTTATCACTTTCTGAATCCTAATAAAAGTGTAGAAAAAAATGACTACTCAGATTACCGTTCAATTCAAGTCAATGAAAAAACTTCGTTTTTAGAACCATGATTATCGATATTTACTGACATATAATATCTGATAGGATTTTCGATCATGCATAAATTTTTGTGATCTAGGTCTCAACATTCCTGCGCAACACCTCGGTACTTACATGTAAATGATAATGGCCATGATATTTTATATTTAATTTATTTAATTTCTTGAATATTTTGTCCATCCTTACTGATGCTCATGGCACATTGTTGAATTTATGTTTGAATTAAACTCATAGTTGCTCTCCTTTTCAAAATTTCATATGCGTTTTAACTTTATAAATGTGCCTATAATAAGCAATAGACTTCGATTTCACTATGTAAAAACTCACGAAGTTTACATGATCAGATATTGTATGCTTAGTTGATGGCTTGAAATCCACATGAAAAATTGCGGATTGGACTACTTATGTGTTTAGTGAACACCTACCCCTTTTTGTGTGTTATGTATGTTACACCGCTGCGAATACCCAACAGTTTTAGATGTAGAATCCTTGTCTTTTTCAGGTTAGATCGTACCCCTGTGCTCGGTGATATATGGTTTTGTGGGTGCTCGTACTGCTCGTGCGATAAGCCGCCACTAAAAGGCTTAACGAGCATCTTCGTACGCCCAGGCAGTGCAGAATAAACAGGACGCGGCTTATCTTGTCACGAAAAATCTGCGGAGAGAAGCCGCCGTTACCGCCGCCGCTGACTCTTATTTTTTTTCATAATGTCCACGGAAATACGTACGACCGCCGTCACGGAATCAGCCCGTTGGGATTCTTATTAAACGGCTGCTAGAGGGTTAGCGCTTCGTGATCCAGTGCATCTGGTCACGAAATCTTGGCATGTGGGAATATATGTTTCCCCTTTGGCAACATCTGTTTCTCTAAAGAGTTATTAATGTCAGAAAAGAGCGATAAGTACTGCCAAGTACTGTTTTTACATTTGTATAAATACATAGTCTTGATAATATGAGCGAAAATATTGCAGGCTCTTAAAAAAGTGCCAAATAAATCAATTATGTGAATGTTTTGAATAAATAATCAATTTTTTATCAATGTTCAACCTTTCATAACCGGGGGTCACATGATTGCTAACCACACGATTGAATTTGAAATAAAAATGCTAATAAAGCTGTTAACGTATTATTAGCTTTCACATGATTGGCTCTGGGGCACACACGCATTTTGTATCTTGTAGACCCTTCTTCTGGCTCTGTGCGACATATCGAAACAGCAATTAGCTTCGAGACGTCTTCATCGACGGTCCGTTCGATACGAGTCGGTTCATTAGGAGATAATTAAGCGTTCGGGCCAACCATTTCCTGTAAAGATCTGCTTAATTACACTGCAGCGAGTAATAACGCCATAAATGTTAATTGGCATAGCGATAAATAATCTGCCGACGTCATTCCTGTCGCATCATCATCGATTCGAATTCTGATAACACGAAGATCCGGCCCATGTACCGCAATTAACTTTCAATCTGCTGGCACCTTATGATTATGTTCACTCGAGCCTTACGAGCGCCTGCTCACTAAATTTGCAATGCTTAAAGTTACACGATTCACTCTGAAAGGAGTAATAATAAAAGAAGACGCTCTGCAAGGAACAAGTTGCGTGGATTGAAACGAGTTTCTTAATGAACGATTGATTGAACTAACACTGAAAAGTTTATCAGGTAGTATTCAAAGTGCTAATTAGTCTCATTAACGGGATGCTGAGTTGCTTATACGTATGTACTTATCATAGATAATATATTGTAATTACTGTTATCTGTACTCCTACATAAATTTAATTTCTGGAATTCACCATTGAAATATTAAATTTTTGAGTTCTCTATTACTTAAAAAGAAGGAAAGGACACTTAAGTCATCATTTATGTATATATTTTATTCCACATTAAATCATCCTAGGCAATATTTATTTGAATTATCACCTGAGCGTGAATTTTTAGTTTCTTTCGTGAGACACGGAACGCCCTATATCATCCTAGTGTAAACCCGACGTATAAGTCAGACCGCGGTTCTTCATCTTCATCCTCCCTGAATTATTTAGAAAGCTTACTCGCGAAGACCCGTTGGATTTCTATACGAATCCTCTCGTCCGCCGCCACCCTCAGAAAGCTAATATTATTCATCCTTCTTTATTTCACCGCGCCACGTCAGCACGTTGCATAAATCAAGTGTGCGAAGAGAGGGAGCACGTATTTCGTATGCAGGAACCAAAGAGTAGACGGCTCCTAACAAAAGACTTGACTCTAATTGGCTTGAGAGTTGCAATTATGGATTATAAATTGGATTATAAATTGTTATTCTTTGACAAAACCGAAATCATTGGGGGATATCTCGAAAAGTATGAGCTTATATATTGACTTGATCATTGACCTCTCACCTATGTTTTGCACTCTTCACATTTGACCAGTGGTCTATGATTGATGACCTTTGATCTAATCTTTGATCTCGAACACATAACTCCCCATATTTGCCTTCTGACCTCTGACTTTTCACCCTTGATCCCTGACCTCCGATATCTATCTGTATATGTCAACGTATTAAAATGATAAGGTTCTATCTCGGACCTCGGTACTTACGCGATAGAACCTTTTAATTCGTATGTACCGAGATATAACCTTGCAATATGGACACGTCGATGTGTGCAAAAGAGAATCCTCATTATTTCTTTTTAATTCATTGCGCAGAATTGAAAGCCCGGAGAACAATAATTTTAGGCCTTACTTGTTTTTACAATTGAAAAAAATATTTTAAGGTATTTCATTATACAGCAATCATTCTTAATATCAAATCATAATCTATAATCAATTCGAGTAGAATGTAATTAATTGGACCCCATTCATAAAAAAACTTGGCGTCCCATTTTTTACTTTATCTCTCTCGTGAAACATGTCATTTATCTTTTTTGGCAGTCACCCACATTCGTCATTCTACTTTTTTTCAGAAGCACTATAATAGAGTAATCTTTAATTTGAGAGCCTCTATTCAGCCACCTGTGCTTGAAGTGTATTCGTGTTATAAATCCGGAAGATAATCACGACATGTTTATACTCATCATTTGTATGCTAGGCGAGGAACTGTTCGTGGATGCTCAGCAGAGCCTGTCCGACTGCCTGATTTCGTTGAGTCAGTGGCGTACCTACTATACGTTCAACGCTGATTTCACTGTCTGCTCAAACTTTATGTATCCTGAATATCCCTGAATTACCCATTTATTTACGCACGTGGACAGCGAGAGGATTTAATGGGGAAAGGGGGAAGGGCGACGTTACGAGCAATACGCTACTAGAGTTCTTAAAGTGATGTCATTTTAAATTTGCGTGAGTCGAATTTGTATACACGTAGATGACTTTATATTTCCGTTACATATACGACTTCCGTGATGACGCGCCCACGCCTGTGGTTAAAGTCATCGATCATACTACGTAACAATGGGCAGCTCTGGTTAATATGTCACTTTGTGGTAGCCCTTTCGACATTACGTTCGCGTGTTGTTCGATTATCGGACAAGTGACATTCATGATAATCAGCTACATGACAAGCGCATTTTCAATGAGCGAGTTATCAATCAATATTATAGACAGTATTCGGTCAGCATGCATTGTGAGCGAAAATTTAGAGAGTACATTTTTTACATTTTTGATTAATTGTTGTGATGAGACAAGAAATTTGATAGATTAGATATAGACAAAAAAGATTATGATTGGATTTTGTAAACACAAAACGGAAATTTTCCTTTACGTCCAGAAAGTCATTGAGACTTTTTCAGAAATTTAAAACATTTGGAGGTCACCAAATCTGTTTCATTCAATGCTATAATGTACATGATTAATATATTTTATTTGCTTGAAAAAACCTCTAAAACATTTATTTTGTATATCGCATTTTATCTACATAACTTTCAAATAAATTCTTTAAGAAACATTAAAAATATCCTTATTATCTTTTAAAATAAACTTTCTAAATTAACGACGAAATATAAAAAAGATCACATGAATTATAATAAACTAAAGATCTATTAAAAATGACGCAATCGACAGTCAGTTAGTCCAAAGTATATACTCCTGGCAATTTGGGTAATTTCCAGACTCTTTAGAATCGATCGACTTCGTCTCAAATTAACTTGTATGCCATTTGACAATTTATGAGACATATTCTCTCCGTAAAGTCGTCAGCTTCCTCGAAAACAAGCGCTACCGAATCTATAAACAAATCCAGTTCTGAAAAATCTCATCTTTCGCAGCAGGAATCAGGTCGGTGATCGTAATCCCGTCAGTCATTAATTACCCAGCATTAATGGAACGAATCGCATATTCTTCAGGCTCGAGCGTTAATTATGCAAGGATAAAATAACACCGATCGCGTCATTAAAGCGAGGATAAGGTGAAAATACCTTAGAGGATGTATCTCAGCAGATATAAAATACAGACGTCATTAAAAGACATTAAGGTCGTTTTCAGCACATCGTCAAGACTGCACAAGATTCAAGAGTATTTTGTCAATAAATCGTTATTCATTGAATCCAAGACAAATATACTTTTATTTGTTGCGTTTAAGTACAACGATAATTAGAGTCTTTTTTTAAACATACTAAGTGGGGGTCAGTTCAGCTCAAGTGGGGATAAGCTTCAGGGTCACTGGGTGATGTATCGGAGGAGGTATCAGAAGCTTATGAAAATTCTGAAGAAGAAAACACTGAAGAGAAAAACACTGAAAATGAATCCACTGATCAAGCAGAGATTCAATACATGGGGGTAACGCGTTCAAATCAGAATAATAAAGGTGTACCAGAAAGGTATTCAGCAGGTTTCAATACTATTCTACAAAATTTCGAAGAGCCACGGAATTGCAAGAAAGCGATGCGGAATCCACACAAGCAGGAAGGGAAATCAGCTACTGAAGAAGAAATGCAGTACTTAAAGAAAAATAGTATGTAAATTAAATAAATCTTCATATCATGGTTTGAAGCAAGCTGGTAAAGCGTGGAATGAAAAGCTTCATAAAACTTGAGCAGAAACTGGTTTTATTCAAGGAAAATCTGATCCTTGTTTATATATAAAAACTACAGAAAAAGGGAAAATTTATCTTATTAGTTATGTTGATGATTTTATTATTGCAAGCAAACAAGGAGATCAGATACTTTAAACAGGCGAAGCATTAGGGCAATAGGTTCAAGTAACTAATTTAGGTAAATTACGACATTATCTCGGGATGCAAGTTGATCAAGATGACCTCAAAACATCAAGAGTATGTTAAAATCAACTGGAATCAAAAATTCACCTAGATGCATGATATGTCAAAGCAAGGGAAAATGAAGAACCTTTTCACGATAATCACTTTTATCGAAAGCTCATAGGATAAACGTGAATGCAACGAAGGCAGATTGGAATGAATCAAAAAGGATAGCAAGATACGTTAAAGGAACGAAAGGGTTGAAACTAAAGCTTGGAAACCTCAAGAACAGCGATGAAGCTTCACTGATTGGATATGCGGATGCTGACTGGACAAATGGGGCTCTGTAGAGATTGACCAAATATTTCCCTAGCTACTCGTGGAAACAAAATGAGTTCTTTTAACAATCAAACACAAAACACCCAGGAAGAGTCGGCAACGACCCCTCTGAAAAAAGCATCTTCTGCTATGAAGATGGAAATTACCGAAGAGGCCTTAGAGTACACTTCGTAATCTCTGAGTGGGGAATCATCTGGGAGTAACCATGGTGTAGCGGGAGGTAGGGACTCCGGTAGACCTACGTGCGATGCTGATGCCGGAGGATGAAACCAGACGGTAAAACCACGACGAGCCAATCTGTCGGGAGCTGCTAGGAAGAGTTTGAGATGCCAAAATTGTTAAATTAATCGGAAGCAGCCACTAGTCAGACGGGGACTCAAAAGAGGAGTCATTCTGATAGCAGGATACCGTATGGAATCAGGAAACAGAAGAAGATGCGGCGGAGAGGTCCAACAGTCTCTTATAGCCAGGCTCTTCAAAGTCACCTGAAAGTGGCCATAGTCAAACTCGATGACGACCAGGCCAAGTCAATTAAAGGGACATTAGAGAAGAAACTAGATGGGGTTCAACCTGAAGAAGTCATTTCAAGATTTTAAGTTTGCCGCTTCAAAAATAATACTTTAATCTTTATCCGTTTGGACGAAATGTCCCGAACTTGGCTCATTGAAGCTGTTGGCGGATTAGGACCTTGGGTAGGAGCTAAGATCAAAGTAATCGACAGCAAAGACCTCCCAAGGCCAGTAAAGCTTTAGATACTTTAGGTGGCTTGGATCCCTAGTGTATCCGTGGAATCAACAGCAGTAGTTAAAAGGATATTAATCCAAAAA
>CAKNWT010224802.1:2509-20147 GCA_932066315.1 Andricus coriarius
CCCCCCCCCCCCCCCCCCCCCCCCCCCCCCCCCCCCCCCCCCCCCAAAACTGTCGGAAAATTACGTAACGTAATTTAAGGATAGTCCCAAAAACGAATTTTAAAACTGAATTTCTGAAGAAGAAAAAAACACATTATTTTTTTCATCTTTTTAAATATAGATAGCTTACAATGTCCTCTACAAGCACTGTAAATATCAAAATGGGATCTCCCTTAGTTTTCGAGAAATAATTAAGAACATACGCCGTGGCATGATGTGCCCAGCGTCCGAGAGTCTGAACTCTGAAGTTCGTGTATACAATTGTATTCTATGGTTTGTCTATTGTTTACATAGTGGTTCACATCGTGTGCATCGTTGTGGCGTACGTTTTCTATTATTTCTCGAAAACTAAGGGAGCTCCCATTTTGATATTTACAGTGCTTGTAGAGGACATTGTAATGAAAAAAGAAATGAAAATAAAGTGTTTTTTTTTTCTTCAGAAATTCAGTTTTAAAATTCCTTAAATTACCCCCTAAAAGTGTGACGTAATTTATGGATGGCCCCTTTGAAAAATCCAAGAAGTTTTGAAATTTTTTTGTTCAAAAAATTGCCCGACACTTCTTTTTCTCTGGAACCACTCATACAAACGTTTTTTAAATTGTGTGTTCTCTGTATAATTCATAACAACTTTATTCTTGCCATTCCTAGACTCTTTGATTTTCTCCCAATAATCTCGGATTCTAACCTTTTCTGAGAGAATCCTGTGGAGAGCAGACTTCGATATGTTGAACGTGTTTGCAAGCGAGTCGCGACTTTCGCCTGCCTCTGATCGATCGATCAATGATTTCAATTTTCTGACGTATTTTAATTCAATTGGCCGGTCAACTTTCGTATACAGCACTAACTTCCATCGCATGGCGTCGGCTGCGACCCCGTACGCGTGCGCCTACCCATCAACGCTGGCTAAAAATTTACGAGTGGAAATTATTCCGCTCCGCGGTCGTATACACAGGTGCGGGGGCTCTCTTGGTGGGGGAAGTTCCCTAACGTAAGATAGAAAGTTGCGCCCAGTGACAACTGAGTGTAGTGGCGTATGTGTTGAGTAGTGTAGGATTTGAAAAGGTAAACACGTTTTCTAACCTTAAAGTCTCAGCTGGCCTCAACGAACCGAATCGTGAAGTGATCGATATGTAATATCTGTGATATTTAAATGAAAGAAATGCAACAATGCCGTGTGTTTGTGCCGTACTAAAGTGTAAACAATTTCTTCAAAATTTAAAGGCAAGAGATAAACTTTTAAAGTGCCTTGTCGTCCGGAGATAATGGGAATCGTGTGTCCCCGGCGTGAATTTTTTTCGTTGAAAGGTACGCATTTGCGAATTTCATTTTCCTGTGAACGATTTTATCAGAGAGAGTGTAAATTGTGATAGCGAAGGGCGAATTATTCATCGTGCTTCGTTGCAATACCCTCGCTCGCGAAAATGTGCCAAACCAACAAAATTCGATAATCCCGACAAATCGGCATGAAGTTTGCGAAAACCGCTTCAAAGTATAGAAAACTTAATGCTTAATGTGTTAATTATTTGCATGAAATTAAAAATGTATCCATATTATTTAAATTATTGAATACATCTGGATTAAATTGACTTCTTGAAATAAAAAATTTCAAATTAAACCGCCACTTTCTCTACTCTACTATTACGCCTCTACCGGAAGTGGCAACTTTGTGAAATATTCGGAACCTTCAATCAGGGAACTTCCCCCACCACAAGAGCTCCCGGACCTGTGTATATGACCGTGGACGAGTCCTACTGTAAATAAAAAAAGGCCTCAATTAAAATCACCAAAGTTATGACATTTTAAGAAAAAAGGACCAAAATTTTCAATTTTGAATATCTCCTAAGCTTTTGATTTTCTAAAAAGTATTTTAGGGTTTTTCTTTCAACACCTTGAAGAACGGATACTAGAATTTTCATCTAAATTACTAACAATAGCTGAAATTCTTCAGATGATTTGATATGGAATTGCTCAGTTGTAAAATCTTGGTAATTTGGTATCGGTCATTTGGTTCTTGGACATCAAATTGACAAACAATGTTTTATTTCCAGGTGTAGTCCAGTATCTTCAATTTCGCTATCAGCGGGGAGTTCTATATCGATTAAAGGCGTTAGGTGAAAGGCACAACATGGACATCACAATAGAAGGCTTCCATTCGTGGATGTGGCGAGGATTATCTTTTCTTTTACCTTTTTTGTTCGTCGGGTACTTCTTTCAACTGTATAATGCCTACACTTTATATACACTAGCATCTCATCCAGAAGCCACGTGGCATGTCCCAGTTCTTAGCCTAATGTTTCTTATCTTATTCCTGGGGAATGTCATAACCACGATTATGGTGATCCCTCAGAAATTGCAAGATAGGTTTAGAGATCATTTGCATGGTGTTTTTGTTTCCAAAATTCAAGATCGCAAGAAAGACCCCTCTAAAGATGAGGAGCCGAAGACAGAGAAAAGCGACTGAATACATTTAAGGCGCAGGTTCACAATATTAAGGTTACGCGAAAGTCTAGAAGTGTACAAACTAAACGCGAGTGGTTTTTCTGTTTCTCCAAAGATCGCGCCAAAGTCGATAGAAAACAACTCGTTTGAGTGTGCAGTCGGCATTTTCGAGTTTTCCAATGAAACGGTGATAGTAAAAAAAAATTTAAGAATTCTGTTGAAAATGGGGTTTCCTATTGTTCTTGAAAAATTAGAAATATTTCAGTATTTTTAAATCATAGAATACTTTCTAATACACCGAGTCCAGCTGTAAATTAATTCTAGAGTTTTAGTATATTAAAATTTTTTGCATGAATCAAAGTTTACCATGAAATGTTGGCACATTTTCATTAGATATCTTGATTTCCTGATATTTTATGTACATGTAGAATTATTTCGAGAAGTCTTAAATGCAGGATTTAAAACAAACGCGACGCATTTATATTTTAAATGCTATTTTCGCTGAGCTTCACTTGTTTCTGTTTTATGACATAAGGTTCAATTTTAATGAGATAATAAGTCTGTTTTAAGTCCTGCTTAGAGAATTAGTATTAAATCGATCGATCCCAAATTAGGGTCGTGAATAGGGTTCCTTTTTTTTAAGAGAGCACTAGTCTCAAAATAGAACTCCTGTGTAGCGCACAACATTATGTTACTCAGGTCGTCGTTTGAACATCCTAGTCTAAATATGGATACCAGTGGAAGTAGAAAATGTAAAGCTTAAAAGATCAAGTAGGGAAAATAATCGTCTGATTTCTTTTAATTAACCTTTTACCGTATTAAAAAATACCCACACCAAAAAAGGTTTAAGCAGTGCTTATTATGAACTGATAACATAATTTCAGCAGGGTGTCTACTAACCGAGAAAACCAGAAAATAGCCACGATTTAAAAAAAACCGTGAATTAACTGAGAATACAAATTCGCGCCAGAAATCACATTTAAAGTTTTAGAAAATGTGATATCTTTTATTAATCGTGATAACAAGACATGAATTTGAATGTTTATCCTTTTTTTTAGATAGTTGTAGTTGCAAGATCACGCATACATTATTGCGAAATTGCGTGAATATGACTTTTAATGGCTGTTTTCAGTTTATCTATTGATGAGGAATACGAATATTCTGCACCATCAATTTTGTAAATCACAATTTCCAAATAAGTACTTATGATAAAATTTATTTCTAAATGTTTCCAAACATTATCAATAAAAGAGAAAAATTGAATGGTAAATGATTTTTTAATAATGGGAAATAATTCTGTTCTTAACATTTTGTTACCACACTATAATTTGTAAACGTTTTAACACTGTTAAAGAGATGAGAAAAATGAAATTATGGATGAAAACTACGATTATCCTAATGTATGAAGTATATACACTGTTGGTTCCGGTAACATAAAAATTAACGATACCAACAGTATGATTTCTGGGAAAATTAAAAATGATTTAGGTCTTATTTTAAATGATTAATTTTAAGCTTTGAGGATTTCAAAATATGTCAAAAAGGTACCTGGAAGATTTTAAGGCAATTTTTTTAATTGTACAGGATTTAAAAACATTTAAGCAAAACTGAATTATTTAAAAAAAATATTTAGAAGTTTTACAAGTTTTGAAAAGATTCAAAAATAATTTAAATCTTGAGAAGATTTCAAAATATTTCAAATAAAATGTATATTTTTGAAAATTTCGAGGAAAAGGAAGCTTTTTAGAATTTGACAGGTATCAAGAGTATCCAAAAAAATTCCTAAGATTTATGGAATCATTTCAAATAATGTATTATTCAAAAAAATTAATGTTATAAAAAAATGGGAAAGATTTCAAAAAAATTTTAAGGTTTTTTTTTTTAATTTTGAAAAAGAATGTAGAAGATTTAAAATGAAAATTTTGAAATTTTGCAGGATTACAACATTTGAGTGTATTTAGTGTATTTTTAATGTATTTAGTGTATTTGTGTAATGTATATGGCCGGCCCTGCGAATATTCTCAGCCTTAAAATTAAAATATTTTTTAGTTGAAATATCGAGTATTACATTTTTCCTTGAGAATTTATCTTTTTGGTTCAGAATAGAACTACTTGGTTAAAAGTTGTACAGCTGTGTTAGAAATTTTTTTCTTATAATTTATGGGAAAATTTCAAATGATTTTTTATTTTGAAAAATAAATTCTAAGAGAAGCTTGAAAAAGATTTCTTAAAATTTCGAAGAAGAATGTAACAAATTTTAAAGCAAAATTGTAGAAAAAATTCGAGTAAGTTCAAGGCCATATCATACTAACCTCAAAATAAATTTTCGACATTTTTTGCAACCAACTCACGTCCGTATAAATTGAGATATCGAGTTAAAATGTGAGAAATTTAATAAAAGGCACTAATGAACGTTTCGATACTCCTAAATTGGTTGAATTACATATAAACAAACAATGTTGTGAAAATTGTTTTTGGATTTCCAGGATTGAAGGATTATACAAACGTTCATTAGCGGCTTCTATTTAATTTCTTAGATTTTCAACATGATATATCAATTCGTGTTTGCAGTATGACATGGCCTTAAGAGATGTTTCGAAGTTTAGAAAAGATTCAAAAATAATTAAAAACTTTTAAAGGTTTCAAAAAATTTTAATCAAAATGTAGATTTTTGAAGATTTATAACAAAAAATTCAGATATAGCTTTGAATTTCTTCGGTACTAGCGATAAATTATTGAGGAATTATTAAAGAGTTATTACAAAATCCCAATTTTGAAACTGATTTATTTTTATATTAAGTGAATTTTTCATGAACTATATCATTATGTACACATGTAATTATAGCAGTTAAACTGTCATAATAAAAGATTGAAATTAGTTTTTTATAATTACTCTTAATAATTAATAATTAATCACTAATAACAAAGACATTAAAAATTATATCTGAGAATTATTTACCAATGAGAATACCAACAATAATTAAGAAAAGTTATGTTCATAAAAAATAACAATTGTCATGTTAACCAAATCTGCGCAGATAATGTCTGAAATGCCTGAAGTAATTGTAATCTAATTGCATTTATTATTGTTTGACACCATAAATTACAAACATATTGTTTTGTTTAAATATAATAAGATATCACAATACATAAAACTACACATAGGAAAACTTTAATTTAAATGCGTTTTATACGTGTTTCTAGTAAGAGGAGATTTTATGTTTACAACCGGGAAATATCCGGCAATTTTGTGTGCGAAAATTTGTAAACACCCTGATTTAGTTATGCTTCTCAATTTTAATCTGAATTTTGAAGACAATGAACGTTGTGTGCGTTCCGCATATGTCTTTTTTTACTTTTGCACAATGATTAATAGTGTATAGAAAAATCTACTGAAACGAAAAAAAAGGGTTTTATGATTTTTCATGAGAGGTAAAAGTTTTCTGAAAATTGTATAAGGTTCTATTTTAACAGTCTTACTGCTAATTTCCGATTATATTTTAATTATCAGTCATGTACAAGAATTGTATGTGATGAACAATTAAGGCGTGCTCTACAACAGTGCATTATGCGCCATTTGGACGATTTTGAAGGAAGCTCAAAAATAGATATTCTGCAATAATTCCGAATTTTGTATCCTAACTTCATAATAACTATAGTCACTTTTGCCTTTGCAGACTACTATGCATTGCATTCAGTTTATCTAATATCCATTCAAGTTCGAAATTTGCCAATTATATAATTTCTTAGTCACATAAACCTGTATGTCATAGTATCACATACATCAATATTTTACTATCAATTTTCACATATAGCTTTGTTTTATCTGCGCTTAATGCATGAGCGTAACCTAATATTCAAACTTCGGCAAATTTTATTGAATTTTTGTTTGTTTTTTTGACTGGGCACAAGAAGAGGTTTCTGTAATTTTATAATATTCCAAAATTTTGTTCAAAGTTAAGGTCATAATCACGCAGTCAAATTCGTATATTTTATCTAGGTTTTTACAAGATTGTCCTGCTCGACATGAATTTCGTGTCATATTAAATATTGCATTTTTTCACCCTTTATTTTTGTTTGAAAAAAAGCCTCAGAAAATTGCAAATAATTTGACAATGATTTGAATTACTCAATTTCTGAACGAATTACAATTTGGATTGCATGGTTATAATATAACCTTTAAATTAAATTTTTTGAAATATAAAATCCAAGCATAAATAAAGAAATTTTTACACAAAAACGATTGAAATTAGCCAATTTTTCATTCCGAATACAGATTTGATTTAAAACAGGAATAGGTCCTGATTATCTAAAAAATATGTAATTCTAGATTTTATGGAGTAAAATGAGGCGATACAATTTTGAGATTTGATCCAGGTTTCAACGCCCTTAAAAGAGTTTTTTTACGTAGGCAAATATAGAATAAAAATATTGTAGACATTAAAGCTCTTTATGGCGGTCAATGTTCCTTTTTTGTATAAATTGTGCCTCGCTTTCTAGTATTTTATTCGGAAATAACGAACTTAAACTCGGCTTAATTTTTCTTTGCCCTTATTAGTTTTATTATATTTTCGTTAATCATCTGAAGTCTTCACTACACAACTGTAATGATTTACTTAAAACTATTTTATGTGTTTTGGTATTTTAATTAATATTTCAAAGTAAATATTTTTCTCATATTTGACACAGTTTGTCAAAATTGAAAGATTTTTCTTCTGCTCTAATACTTTTTTGTTCGATTTGACTTATTACAAGAACTTAACCTTTTTGAACATCCGCTTTCCAGTTTGGAAAGATTAATAAAATGAATTTTCTGAAGATGTACATGAATTGTTTTATATTCAAAGTGTAAAACAACGCATTATGTAGCAAGCGGCATTAGTAGAACAGTGCTGTACATCAATTATATATACAGTGATGTATGACAAAACGATATTTTAAAGTTAAAAAAATACCTTTGTGAATAATATTTTCATTAGAATATGAATGCATATGATGCAGGAATGTCCCTAGAATACGATTTCACTGCTAACTCAATTTCGACCAAATTGACGCATAACGCACTGTTGTATACGCTTCCATTTACTTATCTTTTCACAGTCGACATTCATTGTGTTTTTGTAAATGGCCGATTATCTAACATAATGAACACATAATGACTTATTAATGAGAATTTTTTTTGTTAGTCACATCAACTCTGATAGATGTACAAAACCTCGTTACAAGAATTCTGATTTCTGTTAATATATAAAAACAGAGAAAATACGAGGATCGAGGGCCCTGCCGATTTGTAAGACATCCAGAGAGAATAGTTATTTATTTTTGTTCGTTTGAGGTGAGTGAATTCGGAAACCGTATGTACTTTGTATGTACTCGTAGTTTGGATTGACATATACGAGGGGAACAGTGAAAATTGATTTAACTTAACCCTCCGTCTACAGACAGGGGCTTTTAAGGCACACACGATTTTTAAAACTAGAATATCTCGTCTACTCGGACTTAAAAGACCCTGTCTGTATACAAATGGTGGACAAAATAAGTCTGTAAACGGAGGGTTAAATTTTACGTATATAACGATTACGTGGTTTTATAAAATAAAGAGTTACTATTGACTAATGTTTGTGACGTACCAAGTTCTTTTTAAATTAGTTAGATTAAAAATTAGATTTGGAAATTACTTATGCTATATGTTTAATATAACCTCATTTTTTAATGTCAAACGATAATTCAGAGGGCGAGTGCAGAATATAATGGAGAGTTACTCTGTTGTTACATCTGCAAGAATCTACAAAAAAATATACGGCCGGAGACAAGGTTTTATAGTTTTCGAGTTCATATTACACCTCTTGAACAGTGCAGTCTGCTACAAACTGTAAAAACCTTACTTAAGGAGATGCAGTTTTGAGGTTTTCTTCTTCTTGTGTGCGGCTTCTAACTATACAGCAAAAGGCCAGAACTGACACACAGATAAGTAAAATATTTAAGAATCCAGTCAAAGTCAAGTTGCCACTCAATTTTCAAGCCGCTTCATAACACGTGCCACTGTCTCAGTCCAATGGCGAGACACAGTAAGCAGACGCACCTAGACGTAGCACACCAGGGAGGGGAAGGTATGCACGCCAGGGGGATGAAGGTGTATACACTTGGGAGGGGAAGGTATATGTGGGAAGGAAAAGTATAAAGCGAAACATTTTCACGACAGAAACCTTCAGAGAGATTACAAAATGACATTACCCTTACTGAAGAACCCACCCAATTCGCTTATTACTTCAACATCCGGTTCAAACAGGAGATCATTGACCTCAACCTCTTCAGGGGATATGCCCGGAAACTTTCGGTCAAGAAATCCAAAAAAAGCAGCGCGGGCCTCAGAGACACGAGGGCACTCAAAGAGGAAAATGGGAGCCCATACATATATGGGAGGATCTGAGTCTAGTCACCAGGTTAATAAAACGCCTCGAAAAACGCAGGCCCGCGAACTATGGTCTTCTAGTTTTGAATGCTAACCGCTTGAAATACTCCCTATGGTTATCAAGTTTCTTACAGTAAGGTCATTGCCATTTCTTCCAGAATTCGAAGTTACTCTTTATAAGCCCCAAGACATCGACAACATGCAAGCAGGACCTAATTCTGAAATTCAAAAAGGATGTTGCCTTAGCGAATCCATCAGCACGCTCGTTACCGTCAATGCCGACATGAGCCGGAATCCAAAACAAACGAACCGTCAATCCGCGAGAGAACGCCCGGGAAAATAAATGCCCAATCTTATGGGCCAGGGTTGGTCCTTGGGGGTCCGAACAGCGGTTCTCAATGCATTCAATCGCCGACATAGAATCTGAGAAAATAAAACAAGGAGATATATTCATATTTAGAATGTATTTCAGTGCAGAAAAAATCGCATAGAGCTCCGCAGACTTGATAGAGAAGCCCTCCTGCAAAGGATGGTGCGCGGCTGGGAAGCCGGTAAGGAAGAATATTTTTGTTAAAAAAGTAATTTCTATCGTTACAAAATTAATAAAATTTCGACCGGTGATAATTGCTGCTAAAGAATCAATTTTGTAAGAATTCACTTGTTTCTCTCTTCAGTTACGTGCAATTAATTGACGTATGCTCAACAACATTTTCATTTTAAATCATGTTTCAGGTAATAATAATTAAAGTCGAATTAATAAATTATTCTCACTGTCTGCTATTACGGTTTTTTCCGTAATACTAGCCCTAACCCTGTGCCTGACCGGTTAGTTTTACCAAAAAATCCGTAATACTGGACAGTTTTAAATTAGCAAATACGAATAACTTAAAATGATTGAAAATAATAATATTGATCAATATATGGGGCAAAATTCGTCAAGTGTACCCGCCTAAAAACTTGTTGTCTCCGATTTCCTAGAAAGTCCGCGAAATTATTTTCCTATTGAACCTCTTTTAATTCCCTTAAGAGAACGTCTGTAGTACGACGGGTTGTCAGCATACAGGGACTCGAATTTTCAACCTTTTACCGCGCACGCTGATACCACAGCTACACAAAAAAAAAAGTGGTCTGTCCGGAAGACAAGACCCCCCTACCCTTATGTTTTCGGGGTCGCTGAATCCGAATCCGGGATCAGCGTAACGAAGTTGGCTATTTTTTTAAGGTCATTTCAAGGTCAAATGTCGACAGGGACGTGTGAGTGGGTTGAACCATAGTTCCTATATGTTTTTGGGATCGCTGAATCTGAATCCGGAGTCAGTTTAACCCCATCATGTTAGCTTCAAGGTCAATCCAAGGTCGAATGGTGATAGAGACGTGTGATTGGGTTGAACCATCATTCCTATATGTTTTTGGGATCGCTGAATCTGAATCTGGGGTCAGTTTAACTCCATCATGTCAGGTTAAAGGTCATTCCAATGTCGAATCGTGACACACGTGTAATTGGGTTGAACCATAGTTCCTATATGTTTTTGGGATCGCTAAATCCGAATCCGAGGTCAGTTGAACTCCATCATGTTTGCTTCAAGGTCATTCCAAGGTCGAATGGTGATAGAGACGTAGCAGTGGGTTCATAAATCGATCGAATACGTTCTTAGGTCGCGGAATCGGAATCCTGAGTCAGTATAGCTCTGTAATCGTGTCAGGTTCAAGGTCATTCTAAGGTTATATCTATGTGAATATGAATCACTGTATCCGCCCCCAGGGTACCTCCACGCGGTGACGGCGGGCAACGGAAGGTTTTTTTTTCCTTTTTTGTTTTCCGGCAAATTCCCTGGGTGAAGGCACTCATGCCGTCATGGCGGATAAAAACAACGTATTCTTTACGATGCTATTTTTCTGATCGTCATTACATTTATGGGGAATGGCGACACGTTTGCCCAAGTTTATTTAGAGTTTCCTTGTAACTGTAGACCCTGCAGTAGCCAAGCTGTCCACTACTACAGGGCTGCGGTCGCATGATGACGACGATTGCGGGCCCGCTTTCTCACCCTGACCAACCGCTGATACTGGGCATCCTAATCCCTGCATCGTAAAGAATACGTTGTTTGTATCCGCCATGACGGCATGAGTGCCTTCACCCAGGGAATTTGCCGGAAAACAAAAAGGGGAAAAAAAACTTCCGTTGCCCGCCGTCACCGCGTGGAGGTACCCTGTGGGCGGATACAGTGATTCCTATTCACATAGATATAACCTTCGAATGACCTTGAACCTGACACGATTACAGAGCTATACTGACCCAGGATTCGGATTCCGCGACCTAAAAACGTATTGGATCGATTTATGAACCCACTGCTACGTCTCTATCACCATTCGACCTTGAAATGACCTTGAAGCAAACATGATGGAGTTAAACTGACCTCGGATTCGGATTTAGCGATCCCAAAAACATATAGGAACTATGGTTCAACCCAATCACACGTGTGTCACGATTCGACCTCGGAATGACCTTTAACTTGACATGATGGAGTTAAACTGACCCCAGATTCAGATTCAGCGATCTCCAAACATATAGGAATGATGGTTCCACCCAATCACACGTCGCTATCACCATTCGACCTTGGATTGACCTTGAAGCTAACATGATGGGGCTAAACTGACTCCGGATTCAGATTCAGCGATGCAAAAAACATATAGGAACTATGGTTCAACCCACTCACACGTCCCTGTCGACATTTGACCTTGAAATGACCTTAAAAAAATAGCCAACTTCGTTACGCTGATCCCGGATTCGGATTCAGCGACCCCGAAAACATAAGGGTAGGGGGGTCTTGTCTTCCGGACAGACCACTTTTTTTTTGTGTAGCTATGTACTCAATTAACCATAACTTCTACTAAAGTTATCCAAATTAACTTTTTTATGGAGGTTTTAAAATCTTTTTTTCATCAGCTTTACGCTGAATGCAATGATTTTAGATAATAAAAAATTATTTAAGCTTCATTTTTTAATTTTAAACATATTTTTGAGTTTTTCTCCAAGTGCGGCCGTTAATTTTTTTTCCAAAATTATGTTAAAAAGAAAGCTTGACTTTCTCCCTTCAAAATGAGCCATTCTAGAAAGTGGGGCGAAAGAAATTGGTGGAGATATATAACACTTCTTGCGCGCGGTTTCTGCGTCGCAGTGCAGCTAGGCGCGACGATCACGACGTACCGTCTATTGCGGACTTATTTAATGGTGCTTTTTATCATTTGTTCATAAAACTGTTATTTGTGGCTTGAACGAAATTTAAAAAAAAATGAAATTTATGCACTTCTCGTTTTTTTTTGCCTCACAGTTTTTTTCGGGAAAACACCACATACTATTGATGATGAATATTTTCTCAACATGAGAGTTAATTCAGCAGAGGGAACGAAAGAGTGATTTATTTTTGTGTTCCAGGCACTGTGTTTGCTGATTATAATCTCCTCTTAAGTTCTTGAGTAGTGATGGCGTGATTTTTTCGGGACTAAAAAATACTCAAGTTTCAACTAAATTTTTCTTAGCCCATTGATACAAGGCTTCAGCGGTCAAAATCGGATCTTTAAATGACGCTTGCAAGCTAACACGCACTGCGAGTCTTTTTAAATTTCCCCCAATACCATCACAAGGGCCTTGTCCGTGCGTCGTTGCGTGGAAATGGACTTGGCCAGAATACCAAAATCCATTTCATGGTGGAGCAAATTGATGAAGTTATACTTATTTTTGAAGTGCTGGGCGGCTCCATCTGTAAAATCAATCATTTTTTTGGGTTGCTTAAGCTTAAATCTCACTCGTTTACAGCCAAACAGCAGTTATCTTTTTTCAAAAACCTTAAGGACACACTGAAAGCAGGAGAATATCTTATTCTTTGTGATTTTGCTAAAAACTATGCCTTCGTAATCCAGAATGCAGCTCAGTCATTTCATTGGCAGAATGATCGAGCTACCTTCTTTACTGTGATAATTTATTATAAGAAGGACAACGTTCTAATGCACCGCAGTCTTTCTATATTATCAGACTGCTTGATACATGACACAATTGATGTGTACGAATTTCAAAAAATTATTACACACTATTTGAAAGAGAATTTTCAACCTAAAAAAATGATTTATTTTACAGATAGAGCCGCCTTGTACTTTAAAAATAAGTATAACTTCATCAATTTGCTCCACGATGAAATGGATTTTGGTATTCCAGCCGAGTGCCATTTCCACGCAACGACGCACGGAAAAGGCCCTTGTGATGGTATTGGGGGAAATTTAAAAAGACTCGCAGCGCGTGTTAGCTTGCAAGCGTCATCTAAATTCTAAAGATCCGATTTTGACCGCTGAAGCCTTGTATCAATGGGCTAAGAAAAATTTAGTTAAAACTTTAGTATTCTTTAGTCCCGAAAAAAATGACGCCATCATGTTGAGAAAATATTCATCATCAATAGTATGTGGTGTTTTCCCGAAAAAAACTGTGAGGCAAAAAAAAACGAGAAGTGCATAAATTCCATTTCTTTTTAAATTTTGTTCAAGCCGCAAATAACAGTTTTACGAACAAATGATAAAAAGCACCATTAAATAAGTCCGCAATAGACGGTACGTCGAGATCGTCGCGCCTAGCTGCACTGCGACGCAGAAACCGCGCGCAAGAAGTTTTATATATCTCCACCAATTTCTTTCGCCCCACTTTCTAGAATGGCTCATTTTGAAGGGAGAAAGTCAAGCTTTCTTTTTAACATAATTTTGGAAAAAAAATTAACGGCCGCACTTGGAGAAAAACTCAAAAATATGTTTAAAATTAAAAAATGAAGCTTAAATAATTTTTTTTATCTAAAATCATTGCATTCAGCGTAAAGCTGATGAAAAAAAGATTTTAAAACCTCCATAAAAAAAGTTAATTTGGATAACTTTTGTAGAAGTTATGGTTAATTGAGTATCAGCGTGCGCGGTAAAAGGTTGAAAATTCGAGCCCCTGTATGCTGACAAGCCGTCGTACTAGAGACGTTCTCTTAAGGGAATTAAAAGAGGTTCACTAGGACAATAATTTTGCGGACTTTCAAGAAAATCGGAGACAACAAGTTTTTAGGCGGGTACACTTGACGAATTTTGCCCCATATGCCAATTAATTGTCCACGACTTACGCAATCACAAACTTGCGAAAATATAAGGGAGCTCATTCGCATTCACAGCGTGCTTTTCGTTAATCTAACTTAAGATATCAATATCAATTTCTCCATTACAAGTCAACAAAAATAAATAAATACATACATTTAAGGGTGGGTTGAAATTAAAAAGTAGTGTATTGGGATCCTAAAAAAGTATAAGTAAATTAGAATAGATAGATATGCAGTTTGGTTACCAGCACTAAAAAAAATGTTTAAAAAATTTAAAATGTGCAGATTATGGGGACGATGAAGATGACGATAATGGTGATGATGAAGAAATTAATCAAGAATACGAGTTTCCCCTAGGACTGAGAGAAGATAATCGACTGTTAGAAAATTATCTTGGCGATGCTATGGAAATTGTCCTTCCCAACAACGAATTAATGAGAGTGTTAAAAGCAGACGGCATTTGGAGGTTGTTGATGCACCGACAGTTGTCAATTGTGGTGAACTTCTTTTAATGTTAATTAAGTACGCCATTGTGCACGAGCTTACACACACTGCAGTGACAGATTTATTTAAATTAGTGAATTGTATGATTGGAAGGCCAGTCCTGTCAAATTCACGCTTTTTAATAGATAAGCTTTTCTTTTCTTCGGATTTTGTAATTTATCAAGGAATTTGTCCATATTGCTGGGATGCGTAGGTATTTTCGTACGTGTCGATCGGCAAAGAATGCCCAATTTGCAAAAAAGTAATTTCACTCAGTCATACAGTGTTCAAAAAACATTCTATGTGGCATATAACATAAAAATCAACACACAAGCATTATTAGAGTATAACGATAAGTACTATCATCATGTAACACGTGAAAGAAATCATCAACTGTGTGTTTATACAGAAATATATGATGGGAAGGCGTATAGAGGTTTTTCGAACAGCTGAGATTCTACAAGTAGAAAAAATGATCTAACTTTCACGTTTAATTGCGACGGAGCAGTCAAGTTTGAAGGTTCGATGGATTCTGTGTATAGTTGTTTATCTAATGCTCAAAGAGTTACTCATGGAGGCTAGAACAGCAAACGTTATAGTTTGTAGTTTGGGAATGGCAAACCGGACATGAATGTTTTTCTTCAAGCGTTTCTCAAAGACATCAATTCTATGGCAAACCTCGGAATTTCATGCAACATACGAGGAGAAATGCGATTTGTTAAACCCTATGCAATTTGTTTTTGCGTGGATTCTGTTACGTGAGCATCTATGCAATGTCTCACCCAATATAACGGCTTTTTCGGTTGTAGTTGGTGCCTAGACCGAGGTTAATGGGTACCGAATTTCTAAAATACCGGCGTTTGCGTGAAGTATCTTATTGTAATTCCTCTCCCTTATCAGCGAACTGAAGAAAGAATGGTGCGATCTATGAGTTGACTGGTATATCCTTCGGATTCTACCAATCCATTGTCTGAAGACGTTTTAAATCCTATTTGCGGAATACAGCTGCAACAATCAAGTCCTGCGAATTAAATTAATTGTATGTCTGTAGAATTTTTAAATCCTGCCGATCCTAGCACTTCTGGAACACATCAGCAGCTGGCTAATCCTATGAATCCGGTTAATTCTTAAAATCCTACGAATCCTGGTTATTCTTCAGATCGTGACTGTACGTTTGGTCTTAAGCGCGTATAATCATTAATAAATTTAAAGAAATTCGATATCGTACTTGGGTTCGTACCCGACGACATGCACTTCGGACGATTGGGCATCGCATTAAAATTTGCACACTATTGCTTTGACAAACCTCTGGACATCATTCAGATGCCACACCAAAGCATGCGTTTAACGCTATCAATAAGCGACAGATCGCATTTGAAAGCAAAAAATGGGAGAATTGGACACTGTACTTCAGTTTACCAATTTTGGAAATATTTCTAGAAAAGAAACTAGTCGAGCATTGGTTATTATTTGTTGAAGCAGCGCATATATCCCTAAAACCTATTATTACTCAAGCTGAATTAGAACACATGAAATATTTCGTGAAGAAGTTTATGCTTTAGACTAAAGAGTAATAAACAAAAGGTGCTATGACCTACAATGTTCACCTGAAGGGTAAAGGCATTCCCAATCAGATTTATTAACATTTGTCAATGCTTCATTGTGAAATTATTTTAAACAAGTATATTCGTCCTGACGCTACGGAAACGAGGAGAGCATACTCCTTTAATCTAAAGGGACGAAATACACAAAAAAAACCTTGAAAGTTAATTGTGTGAGATATTTAGGTGCTGCTAAAGCCGCAAAAAGAAGATGGATTTATGAACTCCATATGCCCAAAGATACAGTTTCTTATACAAGAATGATCAAAGATAATTGTATGTCCTCAAAATAAAAGAGTAATGATGGTCGATCAAATAATAGTTTTGCTAAACTTGCGAATGGTACTTATATTCATATTCAACAGCTTCTAGTGAGCGAATCATCTAGGCAAGAGCACACGATTGCCAAACGTCTTTCAACTGTTAACGCTCATCCCTACCTCTGTGCAGTTCTTCAAAAAGTAACAACCTGGGGGAATGATTTTTGCTCTATAAATACGAACAAAATAATTCAAATTTGTGTATTTCTGCGGATTGGAGAAGTTGAGTACATATGTGCAGTGTGAAATCACTACTATTTTTCAGTTATTATAAGGATAAAATCACTGTCTTCGAGATATTGCAAATACGGAATATCGATTCATTAAAATTTTATCAACGGTTTTGCAACAAGAAAGTGATTCACTGGTCCGAAGCTAAGTAGCTGAAATTAAACTTAGCATCTTATACATTTAAGGCCTATTCAAAGGTATCAAATTTGTAACATTATTTCTATATATCGACTACCTCTTCGATCATTCCATGGTGCACGAAAAGTACGCCGTGACTACGAATAGCTAGTAATTTTAATTAGATGTTCATATGTTTGTCTTTTCAGGGAAAGTATGTTTAATAAGGACATATGACTGTTACCCTGTCCCTACCCTACCGACTTATTAATACATAAACGTTCCTTACAATTTAGATCCTTTCTTTTATTTTTCTAAACTTTCAATTTAATATCTCATTTAGACCCGGGAAAAAGTAATAATCGATCGTAGATATAAAAGCCGTCAACATTTGGATGCCCAGATGCAATGAGAAGATATGAAATCATTCGTCTTCGAGTGGATTCCCCTGAACCTCAGTGAATTCCAAGTGACCAGAGGCCTCCCCACTCTCAGGAAAAAGTTTCTGTATTTCCTTTATTGCATCGGGTCGCTCAAATATAATAATTGTTAACAGAATAACGTATTTATAGAAGTTTTCTATTTTACACTTAGAACTTTATCACAAAAACTGAAACAGTGATAAAACGACTGATAATTACAAGGACTCCATTCAGAAAAATTTGCCCTAAGCAATGTACCTGTAATTGTACATAAATAGACGTCATGCTGTTATGATATCCCATCCGCCGAGGTATATACCAGGTGTATAAGCTTAAATCCGCTGTTTGCTCAGAGATGGCGGTAGTGAACATATTTAGCTACAATAGAAACGTCATGCTTTTTTTTGTGTGAGTTCGACACCTGGCTACATAAATCAGTGCACATATTCAGTTTTTT